>JAOTAV010044713.1:0-17294 GCA_026546445.1 Cyclargus thomasi
AAATAGTTGGTTTTTATATATGTGACGTTCTTAGACGCTTTCGCAATCTACGAGGTAAAATCTTGCCATGGTTCTTTGTAATATTATGAGAAATGGGGGTAGTCGCTAAATTTTATACTGAAATTCGCCAAAGTTTTTTTTAACTTCGTGATAAGGCAAGTTAGTGTTGAAATTATAAAAAAAATAAACCTCAATAACAAATAACCAGTGTACATACACTTCTTCTAGAAGGATGAGATTTGAAGGGTTATAAAATGCTTACATAAAGAACTTCATGGTAACTCGTAAAGTCTAAACAGTGTGATATTAAAGTGTAGTGAAATGTGATCAGGAGACTCCAAAATGTGCAGCAAAGACCAGATCAACCATATCCTCGGGAAGATAAATGTGGTGAGTATAGTTAATAATAATATTCATAGACTAACCCCCTTATTCATAAAGATATTAAAACAGTGTTTAGCTATTCAACATCCGCAGTCCTTTTCTGGAATATTGAAAACGTCATACGACAGAAAGGGACAGCGGATGTTGATTAGTTAAACATTTTTTTAAATATTTTTATGAGTAGGGGGGTAAGCGATTCGGTCGTTAAATATTCCGTCGATTTTATAAAACTAGTTGCTGCAGTGTTTAGATGTACCCTGTAGTGACAAAAACGGTTTGTTACTAGTGATTTGATTTGATTCCCTGGGATTACTTTGGGATATAGCAAGTGTCAGTGGCCGCCTTGCCATATTTGGTTGGTTATAATTAGTATTCCGCATTCGCGCAAGATTGGCGGTGTGGTTTATTAATCTGTCGTCAAAAAAACGTGCCATTTCCATACAAAATGCTCAACAAAGTGTTGTGATGTCACTTTGTTGTCGACAATCGCGGTTTGTATAGAAATTTGACAGAAGTTTATTGAACTATACCGCCAATCCTGAGCGAATTAACAATAGGTTCTTAGTCGATGTACGTTTAGTTACAACTGAAAATATAATTATATTATATCCAAATATTTGTGTGTTCAACAGGCTCGATATACTAAGATTTAGTTAATAGTTTGTCAACGTCTCAAACAATTTTCCGCGCTGTTGGTTCAAATATTGTTCGTCGTTCGTCAGTGGGCGAATGATTGATCCTAGGCGATGTGACCCGAAGGTATTGCCACCGGATCCTGCGGCGAGTATCGTACAATCGTTCGTCTGTTCAAGGCCTTTATGGTTGAGCTGCGCAAATTTGCGGATTTAATGCCCGTCTTCACCAAACGCTAAGATTTGATGTTCTTTGGTTTTTGTTAATAATCGTTAAAGAAGCTTCAATTAAACCTTTAGGATTACGTACTTTAATGGAACAAATACAAAACTGTGCAACTATAGTTGTAAAGCATAATCGTTAGAGGGAATTTGGTGAAAATAGGTGTAAATCCAAATGCCATCCCACACCAACCTTGAACTTAAGTGACACATGCAACATGTGCTTAAAACGGTGAGATACGTGAAATGTCGCACCTATTTTCACCAAACTTGACTTTTGGTAAAAAGTGGTGCTAATGCCGGTTTTTACCAAACGCCCTCAAATTTTTAAATTGAGTACCTGCAAATAAAATAAATTTTAAATTTAATATTATATTTTATTCTACCTTTATCGTATCCACAAAACAATGAGGTGGAAAAAATTTAAACAGTGTATGCTATTACCGATTTGACAAAATTGTTCTTAACAGTAAAATTACATGCGTTAAAATAAATAATTAAGTGCAGTAAAATAATAATAATGCAACCTTAACCCATATAGTGCGGGGTTCATTGTCAATTTTAATTATTAATTTGATTGATGTAATAATTAAACGGACCCATTGACCTTAAATTACAAATCTGTTATCAAATTTAATTATGTGTTGATGTGTTTGGTCCGTTTGCCCGTCTCTTCTGATGTTTTAATGCATGTAGATGTTTAATTGACTGTCTGTCATAATCCCAAGTACTGTCTGTAAGTAGTTATTGTAATTTGAACCAAAAATAGATAAAGGAATCGAAGGGAAAAGAAGGTTATTTCACATGCGCTCTTACGAATAAAGAGCTTATAAAGTTGTAGGAAAATAACGAAAGTTTTCTTGGTTTTGGTCGTAGGATGTAATGTATTATTGTCGAGTAGTTAACAAGTTATTTTTTCTTACTGTGCGAAAATTGTCGAGTTCGGTAAGCAGTCCTCTTATTTGAGTTTTGCTCAACTACAAGTCACACACTTGAAAATCTTAAAAACACCATATGTATTAATATTGACGACCTTTATAAAATATTTTAATAGATGGAAACATCGTTTTATTGTGTAATCGATGAATTTCGACAGGTTTTATGAGCTTATGACTAATGTTACTAAAATGAAGGTTAATTTGTATGTTATTTTTTAATGATGCATATACTGACGTTTATTATAATTATAGAAGTGTGATGTTGTTCTTTTCATTATTATTATTATTATTATACTCATCATAGTGGTTAATAAGTCAAATGACACAATATTATTGTTAGTCAAGTGATGATACCTTTATCTTCATCAGCTGCAAAAATGTCCTTTCTGTGTCCGTGTGGGTATGGGATCCAGTAGTTTAGTTACAAACCAACCTTAAAAAGCACTTTTTTACATCGACCCCGTCAACTTCATTTAACATGTTTCATTATTGTCTATTTTTAATAATGGAAAATATTACATTGTAAAAACTCCTAAAAATTCTCCATACTCTAAAAATGTGTGCACTAACTCTAGCATTAAATGTGCTTATATTTGTTTGCTTTGCCACTCAAAAAATTCGATAAAGCCTGTATTAAAGCTAAGTGTTTATTTCCCATGCCTGCTTTTGATAGCGTAATCACTATGTACTTAATTGAAAGGGCTTGTACCCTTCCTTTGTCGACAGTTAACGCCCAATTAATAGAACCTACACTTACCCTTTTAGTGCCATTGAAAGCATTTAGTACTGGCACGTGTCAGCCGTTTATACTTATGCCTTTGTTGCCTGTGCTTCTGAAACTAGCTCTTAAAAACATTTTTAAAAGTTAAATTTAACGTGTTCAAATATCGAAGTGATATTGCACTTGTTCGATATTCGAACTTATTATAAAAGAATTTACCCTTCCCTTTTGAGCTGGCTCAAACAAGAAAAAAAAAGCTTTTGAAGTTTAATTTAAAAGCGTTCGAATTTCGTAGTGACGTGACACGTGTTCGATATTCAAACATCCGGAAGCGGCGGGCCGGATCTATCTTACATAAGTTGACCCCAATTATCGCAATTGACGTTTTGGGTGTTGGACGTGTGCTTCCTCGTTCTTGGAGTAAAGGTGCAATATAGGCATAAAAAAAATAAACATAGATCTCCTTCTAAAGTCGAATAAAAAAATAAGGTTAGGTTATGTAGCTTGTTACTATAATTTACATGCGCTTACGCGCCTTACACATAACTAATTTAATTCGCGATTTAATTGTATAGAAAATTATAGATGACGGCAGTTTAGAAAAATTAATGGTTTCGACTCGACTCGACGCAAAGCTTATATATCATAACCCGCTCTTTGTTGGAACTGGGGACCTAACAAAGTTAACTATTGAACGCTGAAGGTTTGTTTAAATTGATGACGTTTTAAGCAAGTTATTGAGATGTAGGCGGGCAGTGCGCTAGCGTGAGTTGCGCAGGTGCAAGTTACACTAACACCGTTACAGAATTACACTTCCGCTGCGCGTGCGCTTAGTTTGTGTTTGTGTAACAGATATACAGCATTCTGGGCATATTGCAGTTTTATCGTCTAATCTGCGAGAAGACTGAAATATAGAAATGTTACTTTAAGAATGTTACTTTAAAAATTTCGGACATATTGTCCAATATTTTTATACCTTCTTTAATTTTTTTTGTACATTAATTATTAATTGATAAATAGACCTATTATTATTAATATAAGCATAATGGACACTCTGTGGACAACATTCTAAGCCTATTCAAAATAATAAGCCTATTCAAAACGCGTTTCAACTAGTCCAACCTTCTAATTAGTTTATAAATTCAGAAATAATTTTGAAGCAGAAATTTTATTTCGCTTGTAAGATTGAAAAATTGCCTAACGTTCGCGGTTAACACACATCGTTATTAACTAGACCGTATTACTGAGTGGTTTATTTAAATTGTTAATTTATATATTTCTTAATATTTGTGCAAGTCGAATTTGGATGTTAATTTTATCGATATCGATATGTAGGTGTAGGTCGACTCTAAACGAGCGTTGCGCCAATATTGATGGAAATTGCTTTGATGTGTGATGGCTTTTTTTTTGTAGTGACGTGGACAGTATATACTTTATAAAAACTCTTAGTTACTATTGTTACCCGCCTGCTTAGAATAGAGTAGTGATTTAATGCCCGTTTTCACCTTAGCGTTCTTGGTAAGTTTTTACCAAAGCGTAATAAAGGTAAGATTAGAATGTTTTTTTATTAAAGATACCCTAAAATTTGGCAAGGACATATTATTAGAGCGATTGGTGAGAACGGGCGTTAGTTTTTTTTTTGCAATTTGGTACAAAATGTACAATCAGAGAAGTTGAAACAGATGCAGATCGTGGATCAAAGTCATGACTTACACGAAATTGTCATATGGTGACCAAATTACGCAGGTCCATCAACTGGCTCTCTTTCAATTATACATCGTACTTTGCTTGGTAAAAATCCTGATTCCTTACTTTTTGTCAATACGGTGTTGAAATTGTAAACCTGCTCATTGTCACCAACTGTGGTAAGCAACTGCCTTCGCCCACGAACACTCAAAACATCCGAAGAGTCGCAAGTGCGTTGCCGGCCTTTTATGAGGGAATAGGGAATGGGAATCTTTGAACTCACTGAACAAAACACAGCACAACGCCGTTTCACGCCAGTTTTCTTTGAGGCCATGTGTCGCACCCGACCCGTTCGTGCTGAAGCATGGCTCTCCTACGGTAACGAGCATTCGTATTATGTACTCGAGATCGGAAAATGTCTCATTGCTACACGCCTCCACCCGGGTTGGAAACTGCACCCTCTCGAGTGCGAACCAAAGGTCTTACCCACTAGGCCACGGACACGTCGAAATTGTGCAGGAAATGTCATTTTTTTTTACAGAGGGTTAATTACCTCCGCCGACAAGATTGCATGAAAGAACTATAGAGTGACTTACAGATCCTGGTGGCATGTATCCAATATGATAGTTTCCCCTCGTCTGCTCGTCTGGCGTACGTGTGCTGTCACTTGTCGTCATGCATTATTCAATTGTAGACTGATAAAATATTGGTCCGCCCAACCGGACTCTCGCTCGTGGTTCAGTTTTGTTACACGTGTGTGTGTGGAAAGTATTTAATTTTTTTTTTAAGTAGATGACACGACTAACTCTTTACTACATTTCTTCTCAAGCCGGCCGTATGTACGTTATCCGTATTTCCTAACGCGGAAACCGCATCCGTAACCGAATACATTAGCAAGCGTTAACCTTTTCGCCGTACGGAACGAATTCGGGAACCTCATACGAAAAAATACAGTTCAAAACTAAATCTAACCATAACCGCCCTTATTCATAAAAATATTTAAGCAATGTTTAACTTATCAAGGTTCGCTGTCCCCTTCTTTCGTGTGACGTTTTCAATATTCCAAATAAGGACAGCGAACCTTGATTAGTTAAACATTGCTTAAATAATTCTATGAACAAGGGGGTTACTGTTAAACCATAAGAAGTTTGGCGATATCCAGTATTTTGTACGAATCGATGTACATAATATATTATTTAGCGATTTGAATTAATATGATGCCACTACTGACATATGACGTCATAAATCATAATGCGGGTTCTGTATGCCACACAACTAATATCAATTAATATTCAATTAATTATGCTCGTCAAACTAGACATCCAATTTTCAAATGTCACTCTGGCTGACCAGTAGCAAAACATGCATCATCAGAACTAGGTTTCCAATGTATACTGAATTAGCTTATAATGAGCTAGCGGTTGCCCGCGACTACGTCCATGTGAAACTTCCGAGCCGAGCCCGAATGGAGCCGAGCAGTAATCAAAGAACCGACCGATTTTTGCGATAGCGAGTCGGGCTCGCGCACGATGGGTTCCGTACCAGTACATAGCAAAAAATTTGATAAACGCATTTTTGATAGTTTTTAATACATATTCTGTTAAAATTTCAACTCTCTAGCTATTACCGTTCTTGAGATGCAGCCTGGAGACGGACCGACGGACAGACAGGTAGACAGACAGACACACTCAGTAACAGGGTCCCGTTTTTACCCTTAGGGTGCGGAACCGTAGAAATGTTGTAAAAACGAGATAGTTTACCGTTTTTACAACATTATTCGATTACTGCTCGGCTCCTTTTGGTCGTAGCGTGATGTTAGCCTATAGCGGCCTTCCTCGATAAATGGACTAACCAACAAAAAAAGGAATTTTGCAATTCCGTCCAGTAGTTTCTGAGCTTAGCGCGTTTAAACAAACAATCTCTTCAGCTTTATATTATAATATCAGTATATATTGACTTATAATGAATTTAACGTCTCAGAATTATTGATGGTCTATCTTTGACATCAGTGACATTATGGTACAGTCGCCGACAATGTCGCCGACAAAAAACAATCAGGGAAGCTAAAATCAGAGCCGAATTGCGGATGTAAGTAAATTGGTCACTTGGTCACATTATGTCAAACCGAGCCGACAGATTACGACTTACCCGACCTTACCTTATAACCCTCGCCTTATTCCGACCAAATGACGTACGCCCGTCAACTGGCACTCTTTCAATTTCCCAAATAGTACATAAAAATAAATAGAAATCAAAACATCTTTATAACTCAGATAAGGGATGAATATAACGAAACACAGTTATAAAAAATAACAAAGGAAAAACAGGTAATAAATTTAATGCGCTAAATATATTATATAAAAAATTCATCGATATTTTCAAGTTTTTACTTAATAATGTTTCATTAATTTTGTGAGATTGGCCATTTCTATTTTGTTTTTTTTTCCGATAGGACTTTTAAAGTCGTGTGTGACCTGAACTAGACTCATTTGAGCCATTAAAGGCTATCTAAATAGGAGTTTATTCGTTTGATAGATTTTTGATTGGTTGACCAATCAACAACTCTATAAAAATCGTGTGAGACAAACCTTACACTTAGAAATTGGGCTATAAACTTTTATAACATGTCACTTTTGTTGACGGCTGTACTAATCACCGGCCAAATTGTAGTCCGGTCAACGCCAATTTGCATAACTGACCGATTGCCGCCAAATTACGTTAATGGTAAATACCAACAAAAACAACCCCGCCATTATAAGCTGATAGAGTCGTTATCGCAATCATGTGTATTATTACATTAATCATTGGGACGTTTTGCTAATTTCTAGGTTACACGATAAACGCTTAGTACAAATCGGAGATAACCATAGTCACAGGACAACTTTTTTTATATATTACTGTGTTTAATATGGCAAGTGTTTCTTATTTTTGTTGCATGACTTATTTTTATGTTTGTGTCTATAGATGCTTACACCAGGTACGGCCACATTATAAATACGTACTTTTGTATCGCTTTAATGTTAATTGTCCATTCTCAATTTCATTACCCGCCTATTATTCTCGCAATTAAGCCTTCTATGAACCTCAAAGGCTGTATCGTTGGCATTTAATTTAATTAATTGTAACCTTAATATTACAGAATAATAAAGCAATCAAGAGCGCAAAAGGATCTGAACAATAGAGTATTTATGAGCTTAATATTAATTGGCCATCTTTACAATTTGGCATCGGGATCTACGCCATGTTGCAAAGAAGCTTTTTAGCAATTTTCTGTACTCACTAGGGCTTGAGTCGGTTCAGTTTGTAATCGTTACATTTCGAAATATTTAATTACTATAATTTCTGAGAACTGTTTGTTTTACTCCATTTAATGGGTTAAAATCGCAGAATCGTGATCTCGCCGTCTAGACTAAACTTAGTTACTTTGTTACAGAAGATTTCATAACCTTTTAATGAAACCCTGTATTCGTTTTTGACACTTTGTTTACATTTTGAAGAAAATGTTAGTACTACAGTTGAAACTTTTTTAAATTTTATTTTTTATTAAGTTTAGACACCAGATAAAATATTCGTTGGAAATTAGAAGCATGTGAAAATGGATAATCTTTTTCTTGCTTATCTCTTCACGATGTTTTGCATGGGGTCTATAGGTTTTGAGTCTTGAGCCTAGGGCAATATAAGACCTTTTGCTCTCCCTTTAGGATATAGAGATAATATTAGTAATTACCTTTTTCACACATGTATCAATTTCACGAAACGGTCAGTACACTTTCCTACTCATTGAAAAAACGAGATAATTATGATGATGATATTTTTCATCACCATCGTTATGCGTATCAATTAGTCGTTTGTACGAAGAGGCTACTGCACTTCCCGGAACATTTTAAAGTCCAATCAGGAAAAAAATTAATCATTATCATCATCAGTCAACAATAAAGTCTCTTTCAGCAATGCCTCTTTCGTACGGAGTCAAATTTTATACCTGTGGGAATGGATCGTGGTGGCCAAAGGAAGATCTTCCGATCGAGAGAGGTGTTACACTCAGTCGAGCCGAAGCCCACGTGATACATTTCAGCTGTCGTATGTATACCGTCGAGTTTCGAAAGCTTCTATAGCGCGATGCAGGAATATTACGCGTAATGTGGGTACCGCCACATACTTATCCTTCATCACCAGAACTAATTTTAATTGTCGTCATCATCATTGCCTGTGGAATGATACACCGCTTTCCACATGTCCATCACCAAAACGTCCTAATCATCATCACCTCCAACAATGTCTCTTGAGTACGGAGCGGTCAGTACACTTTCCACATTTCTCATCAACAAAACTTCAATCATCATCATCATCGCACCCGCACCGATGTCTCTCGCTCGTACCGAGCGCGGCCAATACACTTTCACTCGTCTTCGTACGTGAGCGGCGTGCGGCTCGCGACCCGGTGACACAGTGACGGCCGTGTGGCGGTCACGGTGACTGTACCTGTGGTGTACAAGTGGTTCGTCTTCGTACTGGCAAGACAAAAACACACATACACACATTGACGTGATTCCAGATATGTAGTTTCAGCAATGATGAAGCTAGAGTGTCACATTCGTATTATAAATGCGAATATGTATGCTGTGGATTTATAGAAAAATCTTTCAATTTTTATTTTTGAATAATGTTTACTGTACTATATCTAAGATGAAGGTCCCGTTATACAACGACCTTTACCGACCTGTTTTATGGATGTTAGGTTCGATTAAATGTCATAAAGATTCACAGTTACCGTCTTAAAAGTGGCACCGGCAAAAACGCGCTTAAGCGCTATTCGGTAGTATATTCGCTCATATACGCTATAGCGTAATCGGTCCAAGACCGCTCGTGGTGAGGCGGGATCCTATACTAGATAAATAAGAAAAGAAATCGACTTATTCTGCACGGTAACGCTGATTTTCTATGTATACCGATGACTGGAAATAATTGTATTGAATTTAAATAAATTGCAATGACTTTTCTGCACACCTTGTGTTTGCGATTGTAGAAAGAGAAATTGTTTTTTTGCATTATAACTTTGATGGGTTTCTATATGATTGATATTTGATACTTTTTATTTCTTATAAAGTTTTTGAGTGATTCTGTTACGTATCCACGAAAAACTATTCAACGGATTTTAATGTAAATTGTAAGTAGCTCGTTCACTGAAAGCTTGGATCTGGATAAGCACCTGGTAACTAACTACCTTTTATAAATCCAATTCTCGAATACTATCAAAGTTGCGAGTTAAAGCTTAAAAATATTAAACGTTGAAATAGACCCTTCTTAATTATGTAAACGACATTGATTCTTTGTATGATTTTGATAAGAAAAATATAATTGGAATGTTAGCTGTTAAACTGTCATATATTTCCGACATATTCGGCCTTAAAGACTGATATCCGATCTTAATTATCTGAGACATGGGTCTATAAAATTATTTATAGTCATAGTGATTGACATATGCTAATCGTAATGTCATATAATTTGTTTGTTTAATTGCATGAACATAAATTTGCATGCATTTAATAAATATACTCTAAAATGTATAGCGTGCAGTGGTAATCTTAGGATGCAAAAAAAAAGTATTGTGGATGTGATTTGCAAAGATATACCTACATATAAAACTCAAAGTGATCTATCAGCGCAGAGCCTAAACCACTGGACGGTTCTTTTGAAATTTGACATGCAGGTAGATTCAAAACAACAAACCTTTCATCGAAATAGCGAAGAAATTCGGAAACATTTGAAATGTCGAAAGACCACACACGAAAAACGCGCTTAGACCACCTGTGGCTGTGAATAAAACATAAAAATTCCTATCTACCGTCAGAATCAGATCTTATGTTATGTGCGACTTTATCTGTGTTCTTGATAATGACAACAAGTTTGAAATGAACGACGATCTAGACATTGGAATTTGCTAGACATTTCCTACCCGGAATCGTTAGCGAGGTTTCATAAAAACTGGTCGCCGTTTTATTACGTAGTAAATATTACTGTTATACTTATTAATTGGTAAGTAGTAATAGACTCTGACAAAATTAAGACAAAAGATGTTTCCTTTGTAATAAAACAACTTGTTAAAAGTGAAAAATTTCGTAAAATTCCCATTTATATTATATTTTACTCGGTCTAAACCCTAAGGATAGGTCCTTACCAATTAACCTATTATAACCAATGCCACTACACATGACCTTCACAAAGTCATTTTCATCAAAATGTCCAAAAACAGCAACAGAAAACTAGCCAATTGTAACCTATACAAGCATCAAAATTTTAGCCGGTTTTCTGAAGCTGTTTTTGGACATTTTGTTATGTTTTTTTTTACATTTTTCCAAAATGACTTTGTCAAGGTCGTGTGCCTAGTTAAGTCGCACAGGTAATCTACATATTAATACGCGAGCGGAAAACTTTGTACCCCTTATAATTATAATTT
Organism: Cyclargus thomasi; assembly: GCA_026546445.1. Lineage (NCBI taxonomy): Eukaryota > Metazoa > Arthropoda > Insecta > Lepidoptera > Lycaenidae > Cyclargus > Cyclargus thomasi. The sequence goes on from JAOTAV010044713.1 coordinate 11,041, forward strand.
CTTTTAGGTATAGTTGATATGAAGGAGGAGCGTAGAATACCAATATTTTTTTAAAAATATTCTTTATTTTAAATAAATAAAAGGCACGCACACTACAATATTTTGACATGACACGATAATCATACACGAATACTCCTTTGTTTATGGTTGAAGTCTGTTATTGTTTTTTTTTTAAATATTTGATAATAAAGATACCTTTATGCCAATTTGAAGTCTGTGATTAAATTTAGAATAGATTATATTTTATTTATAGCTCCTCACTAAAACATAATGTTTTAAATATTTATGATAGAATTTCGATCGCAGGGTGACCTCTAGTAAATGATGATTGATTAATGAGCTGCTTGCTGCTACTTAGTACTTACTGACGTAAGTGCATATTAGTATTTATGACATCCCGGCTTTCACACGACAGTTTTAGAGTAACGGAAGTGGATGAAAGTTTTACTCTTCACTAACAGGAAGCGCATGGTAATAAACACGATGTAAGTACGCTCGCCGATGTTCGCCCAGCGGATTTACTGCTGCTAATAATATGAAGTTCCATCTCAGAATACCTTATTACTACTTTTACTGTTTCTAATTATAGTTTTCAAATAATATTCAAATGGTTTCGAGGCTTCCTCACAAACATAATTAACAACGAAATGGTGCCTCTAGAAAATGACATGCCATGCCATAAGCGCAATTTCATTGGAAAGTTTAAACAACAAAATCAGCTTGTCATATCTAACAATCCTTACTAATATTATAAATGGGAAAGTGTGTTTATTTGTTTGTTTGTCCTTCGTTCACGCCCTAACGAAGCAACCAATTTGCTTTTTTGGCAAAGACTTAGTTGAAACAATGAAAGGAAGTAAACAATAAATACTTTTCGTTTTGAAAAAAACGGCCCGTCGTTGAAAAAATCGAATTTTTATCGATTTTGTAATCGCGAGCGAATACGCTGGCAAAAGCTAGTTAGTAATATATTTCATATTTTAAAAAAGACATATTTTAACTTATATTAGCCTATACTGTCCCACTTTTGGGCAAATGCGGGAGGCCAAACTCTTCCACTTTTCTCGATCCTGCGCCACCGCTGACCAGCCTGGCTGGTTTGCCTCTATCTCATCGCGCCAACTTTTTCTAGTCCCGCCACGACGGCGGCATTTATACATATATAACTGTAAGGTTCGAATGATTCCTGCTCTTTTGCCGATATCATTTCACGAAGACACGGAAGTTCAATGACCAGTTCGAATTCTACGAATCGGTAAAAGTGTGACTGGGGGTTACATAAAGTCAGAAAGGTCGCGCCATGTTTGAGAGACAACGAGATCTAAGCGAGACGTAATAAAGCAATACGAAATGTCGTCAAATTCTCATTACGGTTTATTGCCTCGAGGTTTCTCACGTTTGGGGGTACTATGGGTTGACCGACGCGAGAATTCCATGTTATTGGTCTCTGATGGGATTAGTCCATTTTTGTTTTATGAGGTGTGAATGCTTATTGATATTTCAGTTGCTTCTTAAATTTAACAGATGATGTTTATGTGTCTGTTAAATTGTAATTAAAATTAAATGCTATATTGTTATAGTATTAATACAAGTTTTGTACAATAATTTAAGAGACTGGCCTCCACGTCACAGGAAATCCTAGTGTAGGGATCAGGAATTGATAAAAACATGTTGTAAAAACTTAATTAAAAAAGATTTGTTTGTTATTTCTTAAAGTTATACACTAGGGTTATTAGGGCCTGTTTCACCGCTTACTGTTAAGTGTCGAATATTCTATCCACAAGTTTTTTTGACAGATGTTGCATGGAAAATCTGTCAAAAAGTTGTGGATAGCCTATCAGAAACTTTGCCAGTGAGCGGTGAAACAGGTAGGCAGGTGAAACGGATGAAACATTAGGATATTCTGTAGCCTCAAAAACTTGACTTTAGAAAAATGACTTATCTTAATTTTTCCGTAATGCTATGTGCGTTTTTTATCTTTAGTATATTATATTTTTTTAGTTTATAATTTATAATAGTTTATAGTTTGTAATAGTTTTTAATAATATAATAATGTGCGATAATAATATTAACGTTGTTAATAGTGTTGGGGATCATGACGATGATGATTATACGGAAATGCAAAGCCTAGGTCACGCAGAACCTGGAAATCTCATCCAGTCTGACCTACGTCGTCCAAACAAGGCGGTGTTGTCTCTTTGTTCAGAAACGGGTTTGAACTTTTTATGTAAATTATGAATGCCTGCTGCGCCCCTGTCGCTAACGATTATTGATAATTAATGGTGCCTCGAAATTTATTTATTTAACCTACATGAATCAAGGTCATCCTTGCCGATGAGTCACACAACTTTTTTCTTAGCAAAAAATCTGACGACGTCAACAAATGCTTGAAAACAAATGTAAATGAATAACTTTTCATTTCACAAAGAACGGTTGTTAACTTTTACCTTATCACCCCAAAGGAGAAAGTGCCGTCAAATCTAAGGTCAAACCTGTCATAATTTTATCAACAATCTGAAGGAACAAACAGACTTATTGATGATGAGAGATGTGGCAGTTACTTATCGATTAGTGATGAAATAAAATCACAAACAACTTCCTAGAATTTGTTTTTAACAGTTGTCCGGTTGTATTGTGGACTGACTGTAGAGGTTGTCTGATGAGGCGAAAAGTTTTTTCTGTTAGTTTCCCATCGTCCGAAAGTTACCATCTAGAATAACAGAAAATTTTCAACAGATGTTTCATTTATTCCATTGACCTACAATAATGTTCTTTCCCTGATTGCGTCATGGAAGGTTATATCATTGATCTTGTACCTGTAGGAGCAAAATTCATCGGAATCACAACGACAGTCGCAAATCGGTGGTTATACCGAGTCTAATTCGCCCGAGGAAATTTCCCCACCGACTGAATCCCGCAAGGCGTGTATAGTTACGCCACCTCGGCACCGTCGAGTTCACGGTCAGCTGACTCGGCCATTGTTATGCCGGCATTGTTTATCTTGTACCAGTTTGAGGTGCTTCCTCAGAGTCCACCGTGTCTGCCATCAGGCTTTAAATCACTGGAGCAAACGGAAGTGTGGTGGTGTGGAAGTGATCTGTGTTTCCGTTTGCTCTAATGGTTTGATGATAATTGAAAGGTTTGTGAAGCTTTTTATAAGCTATATATTGCTTCAGAATAGTTTTTGACCGCCATCTCGACCACAATAAGATTTCTCAGTCAAGACACTATTTAAGACTTCATACTAGTCATTTGTTGTGTTGCTTTTAACTAAATATCATAAAAATGGTGAAATACAAAAATACAAGGGAAACAATGAACCAAAGAATGCATTTACAAAGCTAACAGTTGCTCAATTCGCCTAACCCGATTTTGTAGTCGTTGTAACGTCAGTTATCGTTCCGATCTGCGCAAGCGCAAATGTCGGATAAAGTTCAGGTGATGAAACGTGGTGGGGTGCTGAAGGTCAATGGGATCAAGTGCAGAACTAGGCACAGGAGCCACGTTGGGAGGATCAACGATAGAACTGAGACTCTAAAAGTTTTGATAAAAGGCAAAAAAATAAAATAAAACGCAAAATAATTTTTAACATCATACTTTGTCATCATGTTTTTATTTATTAGTATTTGGTGTTAGTAATTTAAAGATGAATTTGCTACTTTTCTTTCCTTTGGTTTTTAATTTTTTCATGGAAAAATATTTATTATTAACAAGTAAACATTTACGAACAAGGAAGAAATTGTCTATTTATGAAATATTTTTCCCGGAAAGGCCTCTAACCTTCGTGTGTAGCCGACATAAGTGTTGACTGGTGATTCGTACGATAAATTATACTCTGTTGTGATCATATTTTTACTGGCATTCTCTAATCGAGCGTGTTATGTTCGATGTTAAACTTGTATAGATGCAGCACTTTTAGTTCTACTGCTAATGTTATATGCCATTTACACCTTATAATAATCTAATCTAATCAATATTTAAAACGTGTGTCAATATTTTTTCAATCAGTGTTCACGCGATTTCAATTTATTTCTCTAATTCTCATTTTTATGTTAAGTAACGGAGAAAAATATGTGAGGATACCTTACATTTTTTGCCCTTTTTAACTGGCTATTTTCCTGGTCCTAAGTCTTTTCAGGTTTCTTTTTGTTCTCGAGTGTTTTTGATAGCCTAATGCTGTTACATACCCGGTACCACAACGTTACACACGTCTTGTTAAAAAATTTCGAAAAATGTAAATTAATCAATGATGAATACTTAGTCTACGTATTCTAGATCTAGTATCGTCTACGGGCGTTCGCATTCCACACTTCCTAAGGTTGCGTCAACACAATGAAAGTCAAACGGTAACGTTTTCGCCTTCCGCGCCACTCCATTATACGCTCATAAAGATTTGTTAAAATCGATTATAGAATATTGGTGCACATGATGATTCACTGCGTTTAAGCAGTACAACCTTATGGTTCGAATGAAACCTCGTGGGGTTGATAACCGTGTTTGACCAACATAAGTCATCTATGGTGTGGATGATACAGTTAAAGCAGGGTTTTTACCCGCTATGTAGAGGTTTTTTATCCGTATCCACAGGTAGAACCTTTACTTTTACGGTAAAAATGGGTTTTTATAATACAATTTTATGTCCCTAAAATTTTGTGACTTATAACTTGCTACTCATATATTTTTTATAATTTTATTAGTGATTTTTTTCCATTAGCCTCGGGGGATGGCTAATTAATTTCGACAGGTTCTAAAACACTGTTAGATAAATATGATATTTGCATAGATAACTTGATCAATCGCCTTCATTATGAATGCAGGTTGTCTAGACTCGGGGTATAAATTGGTGTTTTGTTTGTTTCGTTTCGGATGTGGTTTAGAGTTTTGGTCTTATCTGATCCTTTCTATTCGATCTATTTTACTAGCTTAGATATACTGAAATACATTTAACGCAGCCTTATATTTGATGATCGTAGAACAGAGCCGAGTACTACTAAGTCTACACTATTGTGCTCGTGTGCTGTCGTTTGTATCCACCAATTATGAAGAGGCTGCACCTTCGTTCTTAAATTATAGTTTTTCTATCAACTGTGCAAAGTTTTAAAGCAGATAAATGAGAAAATCATCTGAGTATATCCTTCCTCCGTATATTTTCTCTATAAACTGCTGCATCCACTGTCAACGGAAGATTGGTAAGGCGCCCATCCGTTGATTGAGAAAGTCCACATTCGCATGTAAACATGATGTCTCAATAGGCGAAGCAATATGTAAATAGTATTGTAATAGTCTCGCTCGATCGGCTGCGGTAGGATGTGAAGTAATTAGAACCGATTAATCGGCAAACCGTCAAATTGCCAATTACAGTGAATTTATTCTTTCTGGTAATTTACATAATGATTATGTTTGAATACCACGCTTATTCAAAATCTTATTCGAAATGTATTCATTCACGTCAGTCTGTATTATGAATTCTACGTTTCGATCAAATATTACTAAGATGTACAGATCCCTTCAAAATTAAAGACTGTTTGACACAAAACAACTTAAACCAAAATCAAGTGTATTGAAAAATAAAACTTATTTAACGAGTCAAAGCTGACAATCGTACAAAAGCTAAATTTCGCGATCTCGAATTAACTACGAGCGGAACAAGGCATTAAGCGCGGTTTTGCCGCTGACACTTTTTAGATGGCAACTGTAAATCTTCATAATATTTGATCGAAGATTCTACCTTTGTTAATTCGGTCTTTAATATGTTTACTTGAGTGCGACGTGTATGAAAATCATATCAATGTTTTAAAAAATCAGATTAGCGCATTTGATTTTTATTTGATCTCTTTTTATTATTCTTTTATAATTATTATCTTGTGTAACTACTATTGGGAAAATTTTCATCTACTTACAACTTTCTAAGTTTCTGTCCTAGGCTGCCTGCAGCCTCCTCGGGCTCGCCGTTGCGATATCCGTTACTTCCATCTTCCTTCCTTGTTCATTATTTACCGTCGTGGCACTACCCAGTACCCATCTTCTTCCTTTACTGATTTGTGTCTACTACTACCCTTTTATACTCTTCGTCAGCCGGTCTTGTACGTTTATTATCTCCAACATTACCGTCGTCATCCCCATCAATATCGTCATCATCACCTTTAGACGACCTCTGTGGCTCAGTTGGTAAGCGCATTGGTAGCTTACGCCGGGGGTCGCGGGTTCGAATCCCGCCGACGGAGCAAAAAGTTTTTCAATGTTCCTGGGTCTTG
>JAOTAV010044724.1:0-17293 GCA_026546445.1 Cyclargus thomasi
GCTTATTAATCCCAGATTACTACCGTATGCATAACTCCACATCGACCACAAGGTACCTTTAGCCGCGGATTGTCACATATCATAATGTAACGTTGTAGGTATGAACGGCACAAACTGCATTCTATTTATAACCTGCTCTATGTAATAACAATGAAATTCGAAGCCTGTTAGCGAGAAATCGCGTCGGTACTTCAGTATTCAGATGCGATCCAGATAGGTAAACTAATAATAAATTGGAAAGTTTGTCTGTATTTCTTCGCGCTAAAGCAGCGGAACTTAAGAATATTCATATAGCCGGGATTTTCGAAACGTGGAATTCTAAAACCCCGGAAAAATATTAATATATCCTGGAAAACCATGCAGACCTTATGACTCGGCTTAGCAGATATTTTTTTTAAATTCCGAAAAAAGTACAGTTACCGCGCGGTAGCGAATTTCGGCGCACAAAGTTCAATTCAATTCAATTCAACTTGGGCTTCAACTTGTGAAGCTATATTTTGGAATCCTCGGGCATCGTCAAATGTTGAGAAACCCTGCGATAGAAGTATAATAGCCCTGTTAATAAAGGAGAGACTAGTGCAATAACAGATTCCCAGAACTATGTACGGTGCACGTAAAGGTAGCCTTCCGAATTTAGCGTCAAAGACGCAGCGTTACAGCGTCTCGTAACGCTTTCTAATGTTTTCTTGAAATATTTCGAAAGATGCAGATATATGAAGCACTTACTCTCTGGTTTCCCAAAGAGAAAAAACTTTTTCAAAAACAATTTGTCGCTGCGATAATAACTATACGTCGGTGACCTGTAATAAATAACTACAAGTTTAGTATTTAGGTTGAGACAAGCGTCCGTTTCGAAACTAGTTTTTTTCTGTATCCTGCTTTTTATGCTGTTTTTGCTTGGAAGGTTTCGACACGATCGCAATTTATTCGTTTTCAATCGAATGAAATTAAATGCAAATTGATTACAATTATGACGTCAATTTCTTATAATTGTCCGTAATAAAGTTGACTTTATAGTCCGAATGGTATATAATTTTATACGCTTGAATTATTAAAATTAACTTCGTGTATCGTCTGGTATAACAACATTTTGCACATAGCACCGTTTTCGAAAAGTACGCAAAAAATTCGGGACCTTCTTTGTATACCCGGGGCGGGGGGGAATAACCCCCTGATTCCTGTAAAATTATTTTATGTCCTGATTAACATAAAATTATTTTACAAAGCCCAAATATATAAAATTTGTGCCGATAAATCAGTAAGTATGCGGTGGTACATATTATGGAGCATCATTTCTCTACCAGAAACGATTTCTCTTTTGTACCGTGTAGTTAGACTTGTAGACTCCATAATAACAGACAAGCAAAATAACCATACACGTAATGGTAGTAATTTAATAGCATTATGTGCATACATGGCAATGCTAAGTCAAAACATGAGCTATGCAGTCATCGACCGCAGCTGTAGGTGAATAGTGTCAGCTTATGTGCCCAGCTGGTTTGGTGTTGCAAACTTTTAAAGACGATACGTTCATTATAGAAACAATGACGACACAAGTGCATAACAAAGAGTAGGAACTTAATAACTAACATTTTACAAGTAGATCATACACTCATTTTTTTTCTTTATAATGTTTATTATAGAATTCACTTTTTTATGATCAAATCATGGTACGTGTTCTTCAACACGGACAACTTAACGGACGTCGTTCGTAGAGTCCACATCCTGAGGATGCTCCGGTGTTGGGGCGAAAAGCGCGTCGAGGTTCTCAACCCGTATTTTTACTTGCAGGTTGAGCTTAATTTCGCGGAATATTGCTTAAAATCTTAATTTACTAACCTTTTTTTTGTGTCATTTCCCTTGGTGACTGAATATAATCGTAGAAACGATCTATCGCTGGATAGATGCTGTTGAGGCTAACTGGCGTGACCTTCGAGTTCCTCTTCGGGTCTCTGAGCTAGCGGAGTGTCATTTGCCTTATGGTCTATACATAAAATGTCCTGGTTCTGGTTTCCCGCAAGACTTCAAAAGCGGTTGCATCAGTTGTCATTGAGCGAGTAGGGCAGGGCTACGATGGCATAATAACCATAATTCTTTACCAAGGTGCACTTTTCTTGGGCATTGTTTACGTTAGCATTTCTAGGTAATAGTTGAATGAACTTGAATTGTTATTTAAAATCCCTACTAAGACATTCTATTAGCTTGACGTAATACATTGTTGTAAATAAAAATGATGACATTACCAAGATTACTGATATGTTATGCAGTACTCCATTAGAGCTTTTGGTTGAAGAGTGATTTGCTTAGTTTGTAGCTCACTAAAAGACTGGTTTCCAGAAACGTTCACTTTTGTTGAAAGCCTTTGGGATTCCCTATTGACAGTGGCAGTATTTGACTTTAGAAGTAGCTTTATATAAATCAAGACATGCATTTTGATTCCTTTGCTATTGAAGTTTACGGTGGACATGGACTAAATTATGTCATCCGGATGGTTCCAGCTTTATTCGGAACTATATGAGGCCCGCAACTCCTTTGCGCCAAAGTTAGTTCGTATCGCGCGGGAACCCTACTTTTTCACAGAAAACACGGCATTTTATTGGTAAAATAAAAAAAATAGTTTTCAAGTTATAAAAAGTCCTCGATAAATACCATTCCGTACCATTTTCCCTGTAGTAAATTACAGCATCTATATATTAATACGCGAGCGAAAAAAATTGTACCCCTTTTTACGAAAGACGCGTAGATGTAGGAGCATTAAATTTCTCCCAGTTATGGAATAAATGATAAGGAGGAGGAGCGTGGAATACCAATTATTATTTAAAATATGTTTTAATCTTGCCTATTTTTAATAAATAAAACGCTACGCACACAATACGCAGTTACGCACACTTGAATATTTTGACATGACACGTTTTTCATACACGAAATACTCTTGTTTATGGTTAAACTCTGTGTTATTTTTAATTTAATGGCCTGGTTATGAGACCTTTATGCCAAATTGAAGTCTTTGTGAATTCAGAATAGATTATAATTTTTTATAGCCTATAGAATATAATTTTATATATATGAATTTAAAAATTTATGGTTGAATTTTGAACACAATCTAGGAAATCTTTGAATCGTAAACAACGCGTTACTTACTAGTTCTCTCGATTTTTTCAGGATGACCGAACCACGATGTGGGTGCTACTGGCGTTAGGGGTCCTGGCGAATGCCTCCCGCGTCCTGTCCTCGGGCTACTGCTCCCAGAACACCTTCCCCACGAACACCTCATGGATGCACTTTACCAAGGAGCCGGTACCATTCGAGTACGGTTTCCAAGACAAGTTCAAGAGCATACACTGCTGCGTCAAAGGATATAGAAGTATAGAATGGTGAGTTTGTATTTGGCTATTGTCTTAGAAACTTTTGTAGAGTGAATTTACTGCAAATTAATAGTTGCCTTTCGAACTGAGCGTCACAGACGAAGCATCCATAGCGTCTTTATGTTGCCTAAAATTTGCATCTATCTGTGTCGGCATCGGTAACCCTCGATCAAGACTTGAAAAGCACGGTAACTCCAGAGTATAAAACTCATGACAGTAGTTTTGTCTTTGAGGTTACTCATTATGATCTTTTCCTGTACTCAATGGCAACTTTTAGTTTTAGTACTGACATGAATATTATTGGTAAAACCATTAAAGTATCTCTACTAGACTATTATAATGGAGTACTTGATATTTTATGAGGAATGTGCACTTAGGTTTTTATTACTTCAATTATATTTCCATATACATTTACCTCGACACACTTGATTATAAAGTTGTATTGAATACGCATTACACAACTAACCGATACGTTTAATGGTATTGCTGTGGCAAGTTATCTATGGTATGAACATTAATGTATTCTGAAATAGCTTCTTGACGATTCATGATTCTATTTATTAACACTCAGCAGATTCATTTATGAATAATTGTTATTAATTACTTTGTCACTTGACAGTGAGGCGCGTTAAACCATCATTTTTGCAAAAGAGTTCCAACTCAATCTACAGGGCTGGCCTTATATCCCGATTCCAGAATGGCTCTCTGAATTTAGATCAGGAAAACGCTCGTCAGAATGATTTTTTTTAAATCGATCTGATTTATGTTTGCGTGATATATACTGCAATTTTACGGTTTTCTGGCCTTTTGGAATCCAGAAGGGCGAAATTCCGGATGTATAATACGCAAAGACATTATAAAATCATAAAGCAGTAGGTTTTCAACGCCGTTCCACGTTGTCAAAATTGAAGGAAACTTTTTTCCTAAAAAAGTAGTACCTATATCTTGCTTCCCGTTGTCTACTCAAAGAAGTACGTGAGATTTGCGCGCTCAAATAAATTCTACCACTTTATTATATCATTGTTATTTTGCGAATTAGCACAAAAATTTGATTACCTACTCTGTTATACTACTCGTTGTGAATTAATCTTATTGAACACTTCTATGAAGTCTATTTTAGTTGTCACAAATGTGCGAAACTCGCCTGAGTCAAGCCTCGTTCTCGGAAGACTGCATCTCGGGATCGTGCAGCCTCCTACGCGTTTCGGGTAACTGTGTCACGTGAACAAATGCCAGTACGTAACGTAATCTGTTCCAGGGAATTATATTGGTGATGAAGTTCTTTGTTTCGTTTTCAAGTCACCATGCCATCATCATTATTGGTGAATGCACATTATATAGGAACCGAAGGAAATTAATTTTAGAATTTGATACAAAATGTCATAGAACCTCACACACTAACTAACCCGCGCCAAATCGCCCAGTTCGTCCGAATCGTTCACTGTCAAATTCAAAGAGAAAATGACTTTGATTCCTTTGGCTCTGATGGATGTGTGTTCCGCACCGCAAAAAGTGTTTCTTTCTACAGCAGGATAGACAAAGAAAATAGGTCAGATTATCCCAAAACTTCGTCACTCACCCTGTCGCATTTCTAAATGGTCTTGCCAAGCCTGCAGGAGTCGATTCCAACAAAAATTGTAATGTACAGTCTGATAATACAAAGGAAAATGGCTTACTCGCGTTAAACGAACTCAAATACTAGAATGATAAGAACCGTTGACATAAATAATAGCGGATCTTGCTATTTAGACGTAATCTTTTATAATTTAGATCTAGACTAGCAACTCGTATTATTCATATTCTCAGAACAGCAGAAATTATCGTGTCTTTGTTCATGATACAAGCGCAGGCGAAGGTCGCAGGGCGCGCCTTAATAACTACTTCAAAGTTAGATGCATATGAAAATAGGTAGAATGGATATAACTCCATGTTATCATACACACTACAGACTTCATACAATTTTTATAATTCCACTAGTGGACCCGACAGACGTTGTCCTGCCTTTCTCAAGTCTCCTTGATATTTTTACACACAAACATTTCATCGAAATCGGTCCAGATGTTTGGAAGGAGTTTAGAAATAAACACACTCACACAAGAATTATATGTATTAAGATATGCATAGATAGAAACCGTAATGGTACTAAGAGAAATCCTCAGTCAGCGACATACGATCTCACATGCGATATTGTCAATGAGAATTGTCTGGAATGGTTAATATTCGAATCGGTAACAATACAAGTTGATGCATAATTGTATTTCAAACAATAGCTCAACAATAATCATATTGTGACACTGAATAGTTTCTAGGAAAAAATTTTGCTGTCACTCACTTTATAGCTCTTAATTATAAAATATCTAGTGATTAAATAATAGCTATATGATGCCCGCACTTCTGTTTTTGGGTTAAAAAATCCTATGTACTTTAAAATCGGTCAAGTGGTTTTGGCGTGAAAACGTAACATACAAACAGAGTTGCTTTCGCATTTATATAGTAGTAGAATATGTAATTACTTATTACTATTTTATGTATTTATCTTAGAAATCTGTCAGTTATTTTTGTATAATGATCATGATAATCGCAAGACTTTAGACTTAAAATATGTATAGGAATTTTACACGCATGCAGGCAAATTTATTGCCAGGTATCATCAAATGGCTAATTACCTATTAAGAAATTTTAAACATTTCAGTAATTTTTTTGCAAATCCGCTCTAATCGGCTATAAAAATCACTATCAGTGGTTTTTTATCGTTCGAAGAAATTGACAGAAACGTAGGTAGCTTCCGAATTTTTTATTTGCCTACCAACAAACAAGGAATGACACTCGTGTGAGTCATAGACAAACTATTCCAGTTTATATCATTGTTTAAATTATCATTGATTTCATATCAAATTATAACACATGGTGCAATATTGCCGACACAGTAGCAAGACATGTCCGTGCACGCTTATGTAAATAGCTTAACGTTGACTAATATATGTATATGATTATATTATATATTTTGGCTTCTCTTCACAATCGTCGATTACAAATGATAACACGCGAGCACGATCGTGTAGGGGGAATACCTGGCTCTGCGGACCTAAAAAAGTCACATAGCAATATTGCTAACAACAATTCATTTGGTAATTTTTCTTGCTAAATAGCTACTAATTTTGCAAAACAGCAATTTTACAATAAATTCAAATTAACTTTCAAATAACTATTTCATCAAAACTGTTTGATTTTTCTTGCAAAATGTATTAAAATAAATTGCAGAGCAATTCCTTTGTAATGTTAGCAAAATTTTTGTAGGACCCTTTTAGGCATCCTGCTCGCCATTTATCATCTATGACCGCCGATGTTGTAGCTATGTATTTTAAAGCGACGGGCTATATTTTGATTCTATATTATTCCTTCACCATTTGAAGTGGTGAAATAGATTTAATACTTCCCAGACAGCTGTTCACACAACGAATCCTATCAGCACCATAAGCTTCTTACTCCAATAGTCTTCCACCCTTCGGTTGTGGGTGTATTTCCTTCGGGTATTCTCCGCTAACCGGCTGCCGGCATCACGCTTGTAACGTGTAGCACTTGTGCAAATAATAAATTCTCAGTACACATAAAAATAACTGCCCGAAGTATCTCGGCGAAATAGCTCATGGCCGATAACAAAATATCCCGATTACCGTTTACTGTGTATTATCCTTGAAATTACTCGGAAACATGGTTTATTTGCTTAATTTTATCTCTTGTGTATGCTTATTTTATTTTATCACATAAATATTCGACTGGTAACATTTCGAAGAGCTTGAGCTTAAGGGCTTATGAAATGTTTTCTTTGAACTGACTGGTTTTATCGTGCGCGATATCGTGTTAACAGTAGTCCGCGATAGTCATCTCTATCCTATTTTTAACACAGAGTATAATCGCAGTTAGCGAATCTTTGCGTGGGGTTTCCTCACAAAGGGATCGTAATGAGCATCATTGAGTTGCTTACGCACATGTTCGTTTGCCGGCGTTATTTCGCGGAATCGCTTCGTTATCTATTGTAGTTTTTACCGCAAGCTGCAGCTTATCAGATTTCAAATCTATACTCGTTTCATCATCGACTTAATCATCTTCACTTTAAAATCGTTTGACTAATTACTCATCGCTTACCAGTTTCTTTGATTAATAGTTTTAATTAACATTATTAATTGCATACTTTTTATGTACATCATCGGTTGAGAGACGTGTTATGATGATTATAAAAATAATCGAGATGTGACGTATCTGTATATGTAATAATTTTTATGCTGCGGCTTTTTAATAATGTCTAGTTAAAATTAAGTTACGTCATTTGTAATTACAACTTTAATAGTTTTTTTTTTTTGAATAATTTAAAAGTCTGGGAGGTAAAATTAAATATTTAGGTGTGTCTCGTAGAGCTCAAACCTACAAAGGCGATGTCATCAATGACAAGCCGGCGCCGAGGCCAGGACGAGTTTTACGTTATTTTATTTACTTTTATTACTTTACTCTTACTTTCGTGTCATATATCTTCGTTATCTTATTATGCATCCGTTGGATCTTCCGAGTCGTCTCTTATCTCAATTTTCATGTCCACGATTTAAATTTAAATCTCTGCAAACATTTTTGCATACCTATGGTTTTAGGTAATTAAGTCTTAATTCCGGCAATTTGTGTTACGTTCTCGGTAATAAGACATTAATGTAGCTCCGAATTAAAGTACGCGCAGATTTCCACGAAATTTTGAGAATAATGTGCTAAGAATTTTACACAGTGCCGAATATCCGCAAGATGTTCTTCTCTAAATAATCATTTTGTGTAAACAAAGGCGTGTTGCGAAGGTGGAATTAACGTTTTAGTATTTTCGTGGGGATGAACATTTAGTCATTAATTAAAAGTTTAAACTTCCTTACTTCTTTGTCAAATCTTATTGGAAGTGGAAGCATTTAATACATCCTTTACCATTCTTCCGATCAGTTACGCTGCGAAACCAAAGGATTTTGCTTTGTTTTAGTTCATTACCGTTGTTCATTTTGACCAAGCAGGAGTTTAAAAAAACATCACACATTCCTACAATGAGCGGTAGGCCCTTCGAAACTATTTGTTACGTATTTCCTCGGCTTTTTTATCCTTGTTGGTATGTCACGGTATTATACTACGTTAAACGTTGTTTATATAGTCCTTTGTTGTTAAGTATACCTTTTCTTTATTTCGTCTTACTTATCTTTATTATAAATCTGATGTTTCATAAGACCTTCTACGCCCCAAATCACTGTGTTCTCTTTTATTAATCTGACTCTTTCTAACGAAGGGATATTTTGAATGTTATATTCTGCTAGTGGTATCATTTTTATTTAATTATATTAGTAACTAGCTGTTGCTTGCGACTCCGCCCGCTTGGTAGCTTTTCTCTTGATTTGTCTTGATTCTACACCATAAACCTCACGGAGCCCGAGACCTTTCCAACGAATGCAAATCCGTCAAAATTGGTTCGTGCTTTCTGGAGTTATATCGTCAGAAAGGAAAACCTGACTTATTTTTATATAGAAGATTATCTAATTCAAAATGAATTTTACATTATCGGAATTCATAAACATGTTTTTATTCAAAAAGACACAAGTCTTTTTAACGATACACAATTTTTTAATTTCTGGTAATTTGATTTGTTAGTCAATTGCTAATCGTATCTGGATAACAATTATTATTAACAATCTACTATTTTCTAGATTGATTTGAATTTCTTTACGTTATTGCCCGTTCTCGACGTCGGAGACAAGCGAATTTTTTCACGAAGACGAAGCTGCTAAAAGAAGCCAGACATTTTTTTCGGTCACAAAACTCGTCGTTAATTTGCCTCGCTTTAAACGGCTAAATTATGTCCGTAATGATGTCCTGCAATTTCCGATAATTGAAACTAGTTTGCCGTTTACCGTTGTGTCGTTGTTCGGTTGACAAAGGGCTGTGTACCTGGCCGGCCGTATCTGCGGAGGTATCGCACGTCGCAAACCTGTATTGTGGCGGTTCCGGGAAGGTGCTTTGTTCAGCGCCGCTACCCGCTCTCCCTCTCTCCCTCGGCCTGCACGCGGCCTACGCCGACGGCAGAATGCACGGACCGATCGCGCCGCTCGATACGGTGACGTCACGTTATGAAATAGCCATTAGTAGATATTCCATCGAAATGATCTTTTTGCCGCTAATCGCTTCTGTCGTTTGGCATCGCGAAAGCCTCCGATTAAATGGAAAACGGCAGTCTGATTGCGTTTTTATGGAGCGATGTAAGCTTTCAATTTTCACGAGCGGCTTACGTTGAAATTGGATTTCGATCGATGGTGCTCTATATCATCGAAATTCGAGGAACCGGAACGAATATTCCGTTTCGAATGTTGTATACGGTTATCCGTTTTAGATAGACTTTGGAATTTTGTAACACGTTTCGAAAACTATCGTGCGCCGGCTGAAATGTTAGGTCAATTTTCGCTTCCACGAAAACTGCAGAGGAATCGTGTACATATTTTTTTAGCGAACGTCGCAATTTTTAGACACGTGATGGGATTTTTATTTGCATAGTTATAAGTTAGGCGGGAGACGGGAGTCGTTGCACAAAAGGCAATATCCTCGATGGCTCGCGGCGGCGGCGGCGGCCGGCGTCACCGTACATGCTGGAAATAATAAGTGATAACACTTAATTTATGGATTCCGAAGGCACGTTGATGTGTCAATAAAGGTGTTCGCGGAGGCCACTTTACATTCAATACTCACGTTAGAGTGTAATATGTATAAGATATCTACAGGCGTCCCACTGCTCCCGGCGACAAAAAACCGAACTCGTCTTGACATGTTAAAACGAGTCGATTTGTTGGACCGATTATTTTTAACGTTTTACAAGCGACCGCTCACAGGTAGGGTCGCTCTCCGATTGTTTCTCCGATAAAAAAGGTTGTAACTTGTCATCTAATATATCTTCATTATGGGTTACGGATCATTAACGGTTTGATGGTGAATCAATTAGCGTCAACTTTCATGTTATAGATAGTTGTTAGGCTCGCTTTTGTGGTTTCTTGCGGAAAATTGTATGTTTATGTGTATTTGTTTTTTAAAACATTTGACGCCACCTTCTCGGGTTTTAATTACTAATCTTTTGCTCTATCAGTTTAAAACAAAGATAAAATTAGAGTATATTTGCTTTAAAATAATAGACCGAAATTTTAAAGCTGGAGCAAAGAAAGTAAAAGGACAAAAAAAACTACTGATTGTAAGAAGTGGTCAGTGGATAGTTGGTGACTCAATGGGTACTATCTACTAACTCTACAAAAAATGCTCAGTATCAAGTAACAGCTGCAACATTTATTTACTTACCAGACCTAACAGTGTTCTGTTATCTACAATGACAATTTACCATTGATACCATTTTTATTGCCTCTGTTTTTCATCATTTTTAATCTGCTTTTCTGTTTTTCACTCTTACTCTCAAAATTTAAATTGTAAATTATAAGTGAACATGTATTTTTAACATCATAAAACATACACCTACACTAATTGTATTAATTAAAGCTTATCGTAATTAATTTAAATAATTTTAAGTGCTCGTTCCAATGAATTTTGCAAGGTCGCAATAAAAAAAAGCAATAATATTTCCTGGTTCATGAATACATTTTGAATTTCCAAAGGCTTTGCATAGCATAATCGGCGCAGTCGGTAGGATGTACGGCAGCTGGGCGACGGATGTGCCAAAACCTTTTATTTTTATTCTCTTTGAGGGAACCAGCCACCTGGAACAAGCTTACAATTGGATTGTATTGTACTTGAAATAAAATTATATTTATGTCATGAATTGTGATTGCGAGAGGAGATGACAGATCTATAGAAAAGATTAATTGTAAACCATTCGCAAGAATATTTTAAATGATTATTACTTATTAATGCCCCCTGCGTTACAGTGAAAGTAAATGATAATCACACTAATAACAAAAGTTTGTTTCTTTGCATGTTTGTTAATATTAACTGAACAGATTTTAATTTAGATGACTTAGCCCGATAAAATCCTCCAGTGAGAGAAATCATTTGCCTCATAACAAACATTACTACGCGACCGAAATAAATGCTAGTATTTCACAACGTTACCTTATTCAAGTACCCTTAGCATGTTTTAAAAATTCAAATCTTAAAAAAGTATACCGCCAAATTAAGAAGCAAATTCTACATCATAATTAAATTATTGATGGGTCCACGATCCATCACACAATCATTCTCGTGAACCGTCGCTTCAGTTTTATATTTATTCACTTCGAGTTGGAACGCCACGGACACAATGGCTCAGGCTGCAGTGGCTTCAATATTTTTATCTGTCGCATGATCTTTTGACGTTCCCTTTCATAAAACACAATACCTTTATGATGTTTTTTGTTCGCATAGTCCGTACACTTATGGGACAAAGCCGTACCGGTGTGAAGGACCCTTAAATGATGAAACAAGCATTATATTCGAGAATTTCTCGCCCGTTCTATTGTAAAAAGGTGTTTGCTTACCATTCAGGGAGCTTTATTGCTCACTCAATATATCAATTTATTCATAGCGAAATTATTGCTCTATTGTGCTTCTTGTTATTGGTTCCTGGGCTATAGTTTGTTTGTTAGTATCGAGTAAATATACCGTTTTAAAGTCGCGAATCGCTATCGTACAAGTTGCTATTATTACTATTGCATTTAATTTCTTTATCAGCATTCTTTTTCGCCCTAGTATGTATATGTATTTAAATTTTCGAAAGCTACGAACTTGAAACTCGGGGATGTTAAGTGCTTGTTCTTCGTCACCTATTTCCTTTTCTTTCGTTAAGAAAAAAGTTAACATTATCTGGAAGTAAAGAGGTTAACATTATCTGGATTTTCTGTAGTTAGATTTAGCTTGGCAACCACTAGTAGTATTAAAAAGCCATCACGGAGCTAACACGAGGGGAAATATATTTATCCGAAGTAAACTCGGCTGACTAATGAGCATGGAGGTTCTAGTGTCAACATGGCCGTGTTTGTGTAGAAATGTGTAGGGCCGTGTGAACTAGTGACCAGAGACTGTGTAGGGCTGCCAAATACGACTAATCGCTGAACATTCCTACCGCATCACATTCTTCGCTCTAATTTGGGTTGATAGCACGTAAGTTGGATTTTATTGAGAAATTTAAGGTTAAAATTAGCTAGTAATGTTAATAGGTTCATTTAAAATTGAATATAAATTGATATGTTCATTGAAAATCTAAAAAGAGAGTAATTTAACTTTAAGTCCTGTAGACATTATGAGGATCTCTAACGATCCCTATACTATAAATTACATAATATTACAATACTTATTCTTATTGACTTAAACGACACAGCCCTAAAGCTGCCCCGCCTCAGGCTTCAGCAGGTCGATCTCTAGACATCCGTTCGACATTGTATGCTCTCTTTAATATTTCTCTCGCAGAAAATATAGCACGAAAGAAAACAACATGATATGAACGCTATGATATTATTGAATTTTTTCCCGGAATAGTTTTTTTTAACGGTTTCGTACCCAAAGGGTAAAAACGGGACCTTATTAGTGAGACTTCAAAGTCTGTGTGTCCGGCTGTCTGTCTCCAGACTATATCTCAAAAACGGTTATAGCTAGAGAGCTAAAATTTCCACAAATTATGTATTTGTGGTGCCGCTATAACAACAGATACTAAATCCAAATTTTTTTTTATACAACAAACGTTTTTTTTTTGCTATTTTGTGCTCGATTTTAATAATGGCAACAGACAGGCTCTTGAAATTATGACATATTACTAAGTTGTACTCATACTTTACAAATAAGTAATAAAATTTAAACAAAATTAATTATTAAGGTTGTATCTCATACAACAACACAATTTCTACCTATGTTTGCTCAAATATGATACGAAACCCTTTGTACACCAAACCTACTCGCACTTGGCTGGTTTTTATGTTTAACAAGACTTTGATGATTGATATATACTTAATTCAAATGATGCATTGGAGAATATATTTTTATGACGGCATAACTACACATAACATATATATTTCAAACGATGTTCGTTTTTAATAATTCTAAAGGGTTATAATGTTTAATACATGTTTTACTATCGTGCGTTGCTCTCGGTGTTGAACATAGCAACATTTTTGGTTTTTTAACTGAAACATAACAAAATTGTGACTTACTTATGTTAGCCTTAAATTCATGCGAGTTGATAACGTCAGCGAGCTATGATGACGCGAAGCTTGTTCTAGGAAAATGCTTGGAGTGCAACACGGATCGGATTACCTCATTACCGTCCTCATATACCGGTATAACAATAATATTATACCGATCGTAACAAAGGTAAGTGATAATACGATAATATTAAGGTGTGTCTCCACTGTTAAAAGTGGGGGGTGCCGTATTTGCTCATACAATTTACCAAATTTTTTGGCTTACAGCGCTGCTACTTTTACTGTGAACACTATAAGGAATGGATGCGAACCCTAAATTATTATCACTTTTGTTACACCTGTATAACCGACCATGGTTTGTATATCTGCTACACCCTGTATACCTGAAACTTTCTCTAAGCGAGTATCAGCTTGCGGCAGCCTCCGCGCATCACGTAACGATTTTCCAACGAAGTATAAAAAGTTGGAGACATTTTTTGGTTTCCCGACGTATATTACATGAGCGTGATTTCATTCATGGCTGTCGGGTGTCGGGTTCCGGCGACATTCCGCCGACACGGTGGTCCCATCGCGGTACATTGCGCAATTATCTGAAACTTTAACAATGTGCAATGACCTAAATTGCAATGAAAGTTGCAATTTTTAGGTGCAAATCGAGTAGGCACGGACATTGTGTTTATAGCTTTTTAATAGCCTCTCAGTTTTATTGGTTTGACCCTTGATGGCCAGATTACAGCCTGGCATATATGTAGGTATATTTGTGAGTTTTCATTTTTCAGCAACAACCAATTTAACGAATTTACTGTTGATTACGTAGTAAAAGCGAAATAGATGAAGATTTTACAGCTTTTTGACGTATACAAATTGTTGAATCAGATATCCCAACATTAATATGATTCTAGAAACTAATGCTATATACGTAATGCGTATATCTTCTAAGAACATTTAACTCCGCATATTACATCGTCATCTTTACCGCATAATAATTTTACAACAATAGCCTCATGTGATTTGGCGTTTCGCTGGACTCGTTGTGCGCCCCGGGCACGTCTGGACAATAGCTTCATCGTCAAAATTAACATTCGGCCAGCGTCTCGCCGAAATTTTATAGGGCTGCCACCTACGAGATATTTTGGAAATAAGTTTTAGTATTTTTTGAGCATTGCTGAAACGCGTAGTATAAAGAAGTTTCATATAACGGAAAGTGTTTCTAATTTTGTATGTTTTTTATTCTCCATGAGAGAATTTGATATTTTTTAAATTATTTGTCTTATCACGTAATATGGTATGTATTTTTTATCATTACCCTCTTAAGTATAATTATATAACGTTGAGCATTATTGATGATAAATAATGTATACCCGTAAACTTTAAAATAGATAATTTTTAGAGTTCATTTAATAAAATAAATGTAATATTTCCACAACCCTATTCCGGGATGTGATGATCACCTCACAAACAAATATTGAATCTCGTGGACCTCCGCTAGTGTCGCCTTCTAAGTATTAGTAGGTGCATGTCATTTTCGAGCCCACGTCATTAATAATTCCTAGCCGTTCATTGATTTGTTTTTGGGGCTGCCCTATTGAGGTGTTTGGAAGCCACTTTGGTATCGTACAATAGGACCACCTGCGTTTTAATCCGTTTTTCTAATGTAATAATCGTTAAATGCTTTCATTTGTTATTATCTAGTAGACGACAACCGCGATAACATTTTTCGTGCGTGGAGTTTACATCGGCCTCTTAACTATCTTATGGGAAGAGAGATATACTTGTGAAGCTTAAAAGTTTCTTGACTGACTTGACTTTTCATAAATTATTAAAACACTAACGCTAAGTGAAACAGCATGCTGAAAGACCGCTAAGAGACACTTAGACTTAAGACAAATATTTTTTGACAAAACTCATATGTCACCGTACTTGACATAGTTCTTATACTATAACAAGGTGACATATAAAACTAAGTCAAATTTTTAAAGACACTTAAGAGGATGGTTGTTGAAAACAGGCATTAGTCATTCCGATTCAGAGCTAGGTCTTCATTATTATTTTTATGAAATTTTGAATTAAAATGCTAATGAAGATCTCAAAGTAAATGTTGCAACGGATTAACAGTTTCTTAATATATTTTCCACGTCAGTGTGATGTCATCCGATCAAGTGTTAACGAGATGACATGTGATACTTACAACGACCTTATGCCTCGATATTAACAAAAACTTCAATAAGGGTTACCAACCTCTAGGTTTTATTTTTAACCGTTATTCAATTTTCCTTGTTTTTTTTTACATTTTAACAAAATACCATGCTAATACTATTAAATCTTCATTTCCTTCCTTTTAATAACATTTTATTCTGTAGCTCGTTGTAGTTTAAACAGTAAAAATATTTATTGACAATCATCGCGTCTTCAATTACAGAGTATTTATTTCCGAATTGAAGTCCGAGTTTAGTATTATGTACCGAAATTTGCATGAGTTTTTTTATTACCAAAAGTAATAAAAGGTGACTAAGCTCTTCACCTTGCGCGTTTGCGCAACAGACGTGCACCTGCCGATATAAAAAAGAATCAATAATCACTGTCATGTGATAATACCTACATTATTTTGCCTAAAATGCTAATTCAGAGAGAGATTTAATAGAGAGATTTACTTAAATCGATAGTGACTTTGACAGAAAATTTATTGTCTTAAATTGATTAAAAGTCAAGTTGTAATGAAATCTCCCAAATAAGGTTGTTCTGCTATAACCTACTAATTGCATTTAAAGGAAGAGGAGTGCAATAAAAGATATTTATTATTAATTGCAATAAATTTATCTATTAATATTATTAATTCAGAATTTGATGGATTAATGCATTTTTGTGACTCACTCGGCAGTCGGCACTCCTGGCGATATCACGTCATCTATTAATCGTAGGAACGTCTATAAAACCATAAAACTCGTTTGTTTCATCAGGTTGTTAAGTTTATTACCTTAGCTACAGCAGGATATTAAAAAAAAAACAAATTGGATGGGTAACATATCAGAAATGATGTGGGATCAAGGATCTAAGGCCAGAGATATGCTTGACTCTACTTATTCGCTTTTAATAGAAAAATCTTTCTTACTATTATTTTTTATTTCTTAAAACTTAATGCACATAAAAGCACAAACGTGAATTTAATGCCTTATAGCATTATCTACCAGTCAATCTTTGGGCGTTACAGTTATTATTAGGAATTCAATAATTTGTTTGTTGCCTATATCATTAAATCAATTAATATCTAAATAATTTAGGATAATGCTATATTTTTGGAACTTCAAACCAAACGAGTCTAACAAGTACCTTATGTTGAAATTTGATACATTCTGGAAACGTAACTTGCGGAGGAAATGTTGTCTGCCCTTTTCAAAAAAAAATTAAAATTTTCATGGAAATGCATACCATATGCATTGCCATGAAAATTTGTGGTGTCTGGATCTGTGTATCTTTATCATACTCAATTTGTTAGTTTTGACTTCTACTCTGTAATAATCCTATGTAACTCTACTAGATCTAACGCGGGACTCGAACACGCAATTTCAGAGGAAGCCTTTCACGCTTTTAGAAATTAATTTTTAATACATGATTTGACAGACTTGCTTTTGGGCTGTTTCAATTTCGTATA
This sequence comes from Cyclargus thomasi, assembly GCA_026546445.1. Taxonomy (NCBI): domain Eukaryota; kingdom Metazoa; phylum Arthropoda; class Insecta; order Lepidoptera; family Lycaenidae; genus Cyclargus; species Cyclargus thomasi. Next base: position 17,193 of record JAOTAV010044724.1, read on the forward strand.
GCTCATTTAAACTGCATCGTCTCATTTTTTTTAAGTGTTTATTCAGTAAAATTACATTTTTTTTAATACTAGCAATCGCCAAACTGAATGTCAGTTTGTTG
>JAOTAV010044735.1:0-43250 GCA_026546445.1 Cyclargus thomasi
TCCTTTTATAGGGCAAATTTATTATACCTGACACGGATGTCTCGAAAGTTCGTTGGCATTTAATCATCATCATCAATGGTTAGTGATTTCTTGTGTTGCTGGGTATCCATCTCAATTTTCCTTCAAAAATGTGTAAATCCCTTCCAGATTCTCAATCTACCTACTGCAAGTGGCTCCAAGTACGTTACAGACTTACGATAGAACTTACTATAACTATGCCAGGTAGGTTCAGGAAAACTCTTGATACCCAATCTTAAGGCTTTAAAATATTTCGTCATTTCTTTCTAGCAATCATTTTATTTAATTCCTAAGGACAGATATTAATTGTGTCAAACTGGCGTCATACCGGAATGGTGTTGAACATAATATTTGATATAAACTAAGCATACCTCCCCCCTTCGCCCTGCCACAATATGTCACAATTTGTCTTTATGTGTGACGTACTTTTTGGATGGTCCCTAATGTTGCGAGTGTCCATGGGCGATGTTGGTTTTTTTATGATATTTAGGGGGCAAACGAGCAGACCAGAGGCAGAGGGTTACTTGATGGTAAGCAACTGCCGTCACTGTTTAAGGCGATATCTATATAATAATACACGAGCGGAAGACTTTGCACTCTTTTTTACGAAAGACGCGTAGATGTAAAAGCATGAAATTTCTCCCAGTTATAGTTGATACGGAGAAGGAATGTAGAATACCCATATTATTTTATTCTTTAATTTTACATATTTTTAATAAATAAAACGCTCGCACACATAGCACGATAATCGTATACTATAGTCTTTTGTTTATGGTTAAAGTCTGTAATTTTTTTACTAAAATTTAGTAGCTTAGTAAGGAGACCTTTATGCAAAATTGAAGTCTCTAATTAAATTAAGAATATATTTTATTTTACAGCTCCTTCGCACAGTAAATTTAAACATTTATGATCGAATTTCGACTACATGGCGACCTCTAGTAATAATAAATGCGCAGTTCTCTCGCACCGCACCACTTACCAGCTAAAGCTGCTAAACACAGACATTTGTATGTAATTTTCAATTTACATACATATTATAGCCTATATATAAAGATATCTACTTCTGAAACTAGGCCATATACAGGGTGTAACAAAGTGATCCATACTTAAGGGTTTGTATGAGTCGTTTGTGTTATAATTTATAAAGTTCGCTGTTTTTACTTTTGTATGGACAAATTCATGATACCGAAGCCCTTGTTCGTACAAATTACAAATAACAACTTTTTCAGCTCTGCTACTTTCAGCTCTGCTACTTTCATAGAGAACACTGAATAAGACATGTATACAGTGTAACAACCATAATACCTGCCTATTATAATATGTGTCAAACGTGGAACTAAATGTACCTAGTCACTTTTTCTAACAAAAGCTATCCTCCTAGGATCCTTCAACGATATTTGTGTGGCAATTTTCTTCAATATCCGTTCAGTAGTAACAGCATAACATTGTACAGAAAACACATTACAGACGGACAGACAGATAAACTATAAGAAAAAAAATATGCGTAATATTTGAGTACAGTATAAATCATTAGCTACGAGTATATGACACTGATAACATACAACAGAATAATGTTCCCACAGCTCTAGTGCCCATAAAGAAACTTATGGACATCCAGTTATTAATAATAGAGAATAACACAACTTTCTATACAACGAAAAGTAGCGATTCTGTATGTATCGATGCCAGGGCCCGCCGCCTGAGGGTGTACCAGCTCTCTCCATTCAAACCCTTTTTATCGACTCAATTATAGGCTAGTCTATATTCTAGCGTCTAGACTATTGACCGGTTTAGGTATAATAGCTGGTAATAACATTTTCAAGTTTTTTAACGGACTGTGAAAAGTGTGTTATGTTTTTATGCGTATTTATTGCATGTTTCTTTGGCAAGCTTTAGAAACATGTTAGGTTGTGAGGCAGGTAATATGGAAATCAAAGCAGTTAGTTCTTATTGATAACTAGCTTTTGTCCGCGACTACGTCTGCGTGAATCTTTATAAATTATCCCGTTTTACAACATTTTTTATGACTGCTCGGCTCCTATTGACGTAGATGTTATATAGCCTATAGCCTTCCTCGATAATTGAACTAACCAACACAAAAATATTTTTTTCCATTCCGGCCAGTAGTTCCTGTGATTAGCGCGTTCAAACAAACTCTTCAGCTTTATATTATTAACTATAGATTAAAGCTTTCAAAAGCACGCTATCACTATTAATCCTAATAAGAAGTAGCTCACAATCAGTTTCTGGGGAAAATTGTAATCCTATAAGAAGTGATTTTAAGTTATTACTTTTTTATTACAAATGCGGGGAAAGTGGTATCTCCGCGCATACTTTAGAGGTCGAAAAGACGCTAATTGCCCATTCCACAATTGCCACATTAGTTTCGATTAATTTTATGTCAATTTGAGTGCGACAAGTAGACTTCTCGCACGCAAGTTCACTTGTCGCACTCAAATTGACATTAAATTTACGCGCTTCGCTCGTGCGTTCAACTTCGCTCTCGTTGGCAATTGACAACTTTTCGCACTAGTTAGCACAATATACTATTTTTTATTAAAGGTGCGACATTTTCATCCTTGTAGCATTGTTACTGACTTCACAATTATTTGTTAGATCAATCTATCGCATCTACCGACTAACCTAATAATAAACCTGTATAGCGAGAGTCGCGAACACGCTCGGTGGTCTGCTCACGAACCGTTGTGCTATTAGCACTCATTAATAAGACCCCCCTGGGGAATTTGAAGGGGGAAACGCCTCCATCTTATCCATGGATTACATTAGTCGTAGTAAAAAAAATGTAGAGTCTTATACAAATTATTTATTTTTATAAGGACAAAATATAAAAAAATAGACTTACCAATCTCTTCAATTTTACGCTTCTCAATTTTTTAATGACAAATATGGCAAAAGGAATACATATCATATTGCTCATATTTTCTACCGATTAATTTTGTTGCGGGTCAAAGCTGCGGTCACCCTTTGATATAATCTCTCATATAATATCAAAGGGTTGCTGGATATCGCTGTAAATCCTGACGAGTCAGGATCAACAGTGCCAAAGTCCTTTAAAGAATAGTAACTTGTTATGGACTAACATGAAATTAGGGTATAACTGGAACAGCATGGTAACTACTTTAAGAAAATATCATCTGTAAAAATAAAATTTAAAAAAGCCAATTATAAAATAAAATAAATAAAATAAAAAAAAAAGCAAATTTGCTCCCAAACAAAACAGTACAGTTATTGTTAAAAAAATTATAAATTATTACTTTGTACTATAATAGAAGAAAGATATATTACATTATTTCAAAATTAATAAATTCACGAAAATTCTAATTACTTGACAATTATTAATTATTAATTAATTGGTAATTATATTTTACTCTCATATAATAGTTTAGGAACCCCGTTTTGGGTAAAGGCCTCCTCCAGATTAGACCACCTCTCTCTGTCTTGTGCTACATCTATCCAGTGTTTCCAGCTACTGCCCGCACGCCGGCAGCCCAGCGCTTGACCAGGACGTCCCGGCCTTTTTTTCCTTTATCCCATGTCATGCAGTAATGGTCTTTGTTCATCTGCCATCCTTGTATCGAGCATTGTTTTTTTATGATATTTAGGGGACAAGCGAGCAGGGGTTACCTGATGTAAAGCAACTGCCGTCGCCCATGGACACCCACGACATCCGAAGAGTCGCAAGTGCGTTGCTGGCCACTATGAGGGAATAGGCTTAAGGGATTAAGGAAGTTGGGCCACCGGTAAACTCACTTCAGTTTTTCAGACAGTCCCACGTCAGTTTTCTGTGAGGCCGTTGTATCACTTCGGTCGAGCCTGCCCATTCGTGCCGAAGCATCGCTCTCCCATGGCAATGAGCACCCCTATTATGTACATGAGATCGGAAAATGTCTTCTTGGTACACGTCTTCACCGGGGTTCGAACCTGCACCCTCTCGAATGCGAAACAAAGGTCTTACCGATTAGGCCACGGACGCTCATAAACGTGTCCTGCACATCTCCGTTTTATTTATAGTGCATGCTCTATGACGTCTCCAAGTCTGGTGACTGTGGTCTGGTCTTTAACAAAAGTATTCCTGTACTTGTCACTTAGCTTAATTCCCAGTTGACTCCGTTCCATGTCTTTAGTAGAAGATGAATATTTTTCGTGGCTCTCTCAGTCTATGGACACAAGCATTACCACTATGAATATTAACCAATCAGAAAGCAGTGATTAATTTTACGTTTTTCGAAGATGCGTATATTTAAAGTTTCTGTGGTAAGTTGAATCATGTTGTATCTTACAAATAGATATCCGCTAGTTTATAAATTTACCGTGAGACGTCGGAAAATGATAAATTTACGAGAATGAGGACGTACAAAAACAATATAAATCCCGTTTAGAATCCTTCGAAAGTTTATATAATTCCTAGTAAAATTATAAATTTGCGGATCTTGTTATCTTCTGATGACATATACATACTGTATAATATAAATGTTATTTTCATACAACACTCATAACACATATTGCTAACAACCGTACCTTCTGTATTCTCTTATACCTAGAATCAGTCACTTATCTTAATCACCAATTCCGGTATCAAGTACTATGCTGGTATCATATTGCTGAGAACACCAGCAGCATTCTTCAATGACCTGCGTTGGCTCGTGTTCCATTCTATGTTGAGTGAGCGCTGAAAAGTAATACTCTATTTAGTTTGATATTAAACATAAAAGAAGGTGAGCATACTGTGAAGGGCCGTGTCATGGCGCATCGCATTTTCCGTTTGAATTTTACGACCGAATGTGCACTTTGTACAAAAAAATGCTACGTTATATAAAACTTTGCGCAATTCCTTATGCTAGTTGCTATATTAGCCGCAAAACAAAGTGTGTTTGCTTGTTTGGTTTCTTTCTAACTGAAGACTGATTTCAGCAATTTTTTATGTATACATTTTTAATCTCATGTTTTTGATGAAGTTTTTATTATTCTTAGATTCAGTAGCATAGTTATAGTTAAGGAAGCCGGGTGGAGTATCCTTAACATGTTGCCGACATGGCAGTTAAACATAATACTAGGGGTATATTAGTTCCGGATTGTATGCATGCACATAAAGTATGCTAATTACTGCCGTTATTATCCTCACACATTACATGAGCGCGCGTATACTATCCATAATTATATTCTCGATCAAATATTAATAAATAGCACAGATCCCTTCCAAATTGAACAAAATAATGGCACCAAGACTTACACAAAAGAATTTAAATCAAAATCCATTGTATTAAAAAAATTAAAACTTAACTCAATGAGTTAAAGCTCACAAATATTATTAAAATCGCGGTCTGGGAGCGACTAGGAGATGAATAGCGCGGTTTTGCCGGTGACACTTTTTAGACGGCATCTGTAAATTTTTATAATGTTTAATCGAAGATTATAATCATCTTTAAATTAACTAACAATGATTTATACGTTGTCGTCCTATAATTAATTTCTATAAACATTTAATTTTTACAATATTAGGTTCTTTAAGTTTTTTTGAATTATAAAGGGACTATTATTATGAATTCGCTCAAGATTCGCGGTACGGTTCATTAACCTTCCGTCAAAAAAATTGTCATTTACATACAAAACGCGATTGTCAACAAAGTGTTGTGTTGTCACTCTGTTGGTGACAATCGCGGTTTGTATAGAAATTTGACAAAGGGCTAATGAACCATACCGCCAATCTTAAGGTTATAATAATAAGCAAAACCAAAAAAGTAGATCTCTCAGTGCTCCCAATCAGCAACGTCAAAGTTGCAGCTTTCGACTCATTATTTGTTTAATTTTTTTTTTATACGACGAAGAATTATTCATTAAATAGGTTATATACATTAAAATAATAATGATTCCAACATGTAAATTCACATTTACACGGTCTAAATTCGAAAATGTATTAATCGTTGCTATTAGCAAACGTATGTAAACGACTAGATAAAGTTTCTTGAGAGATTAAGTTGTTTCAACAAAATACAATCAATATTATAGATTAGACCGCGCCGCTAATAGGCACGGCCGACGATGTACCCAGCTCACATCTAGACCTTATGAACAAGGCTATAAGATTTAAAGTGCTAAACAGTCTTTGTCTTCGACTGTACAGTCACTTAAACTCAAAAGGCTAATAGCTGATAAATTAGAACTTGTTTTAAGATAAATTATAGTCAGTTATTAATTTTAGCTATATTTTATGTAGTATTATCTAAATCTTACTTAACATTTTTAACGTTGTGTATGGATCTACAGTTTTCTTTAATGAATGCTGTAAAAGTGATATTTTTCCTTTTTTTACCTGTATAAAGCCTTGTATACTAAAACTACTTTTATAAACAATACTGATATTTGACAATTAAACTTGTAATTTATATCTTCTTCTAATAAAAAAAGAAAAAGTTGTTTTAATAAAATTTATTAGTTTATTAGATTTTTATTACGAAGTTGGTGTGAAAGTATAATTTGCAATCTAGTTTAACGAAATCTTGAATTTGATTTTTACCGACTACAATAATATGTAGTACAATATGTATACAGGGTGTAACAAAAGTAAGTGATAATATTTTAAGGTTTATTTGTGTCCCTTATTAACTCACTGTTTCAATGGCAGCGCTGAAAACGAAAAAAAAAAGTGATTTGTAGGGACAAGAGTCCCTGAGACACGTGACACGGGCTTACCTATACAAATTGCAAAAAAAATGTTTACTTTCAGCGCTGCTACTTTCACAGTGAGCTCTATATAAAGGAGACAGACACACCCTAAGGTATTATCACTTACTTTTGGTACACCCTGTAGAGAAAGATACCAAGTACCTTAACTGCGCTTAGGTTCCATACCTATCTATTTATTATTTTATTTTTTATTGAATAAAAATTTCGGGTTTTATCATTATAATTATCTATGTTTTTGCCAATTTAAAATTTTATGCCACATTAAAAGAGGAGCCATTAAATTAATTCATTAATTAAAAATATGCAAATTCGCATATATGCATTAGGAATTGCATTATAAAATGGAAAATGGCAATATGATGTTGGGTTACTGATAAAATTGTTGTTTTATTGCTTAGATAGGTCAAGGAAAATATTTTCATCAAAATTGGCACAAGAGGTCAGGGTGAGGTCATTTTTTATAAAATGCTATTATACTCGTTTTTTACTTTTAAAAAATTAAAATAATTAAGTATAATATACGTAAGGATAAATGTGGGATACATTTAAAGGGCCTATAAATTAATGAAAACTCGATTCCATGGTCGGATGAAAATAACTTGCCATGGGATTTCATAAAAATTTTGACATTTTTTATGAGGTTTTGTGCCAAGTTTGTAATCCAACCAAATTAAGATGTTATTTATATTACAAGTAAGTAAAATCCATGCTTCCATACCAATATTGTAAATGCGAGAGTGTGTTTGTCTGTCTGTTACCTCTTCACGCCAAAACGGCTGAAATTTGTTACGGAAATACTTTGAGCCCCGGGAACGAAATAAGTCAATTTTTATGCTGGAAAAATGTACGGCTCCCGCAACGATGCCCTCAAAGTTGCAGCCATCTAGTTAGTTATTGGGTGAATTAACTTTTTTTTATACCGCAATTACTGCCTTCACGAGTTATAACCGTAAAAATTACTAATTACTAATACCTTATTTAAATCCAATTATATACACATTATCTTAATACATAGACCAATATTATAACTGAGAATTTAAGAAAAAAATACAGTTCTTATATGTTTATAAGCAGTTGCCCAGGGAGAAAAAATGTCTTAGAATGATATACGGAAAAACTATAAGAACTATAAGTGTTTGGTGTATAGCATAGTAATCTGCGTATATGTCTATCTGTGTTTAAAAATAATATAGTAACAATATTATAGATAAAAAGAAAATAAAAATAATATTACACCACTACCGCCATCTACGAGTTGAGATGTGCAACTGTATAGTCAAACTTATCTTAACAGTTGTACACCTAAAGTCATAGATGGCGTTAGTTGTACAATTTTATTTTTATTTTTTACAATTATATTAAAAATCATCGTCGTTTTTCGTATCATCGAGTACCTACAAATTGTACACAAAATGTCAAAGTCATATAATGCTTTGGAAAACCCAATTCCATACAATTTAAAAAATTTCGCGAGGCCTTTTAAAGGCTGTTTCACTAGAATTAATTACTGTATTCTTTATTCTAAGTTTATCTATTAACCACTATCGATGGCATACTACAGCTAAACAATCAGTGTTGCTGTAATCGTGACATTACATTGCGCCACCGAAATGTCGTCTCCGTGCAGATCTACTGGCTTAGATCACTGGCACAGCGGTTATTATAACGAAATGCTTGTGTCATCTGCCTTAACGTAACAATGATGCACTTGTGAATGCTTCACAGTTAAGTTAAAGGTAACTAGAAGGTTTAAAATCTACAAATTATGCGCTGATAACAAAAGAATGTTTGTTTTTTTTTGTAACCTACAAATTAGGTAAAGTAGAATATATAATATCTACGCTTCACACCACGTCAGTCTGGCCCCGTCCTAAGTACCCGAGGGACTTGTGCTACATGTACCAGACAACGGAAATAAATTTAACACTTTTTATACCGTAATGTGTATGGTATAAAAAGAAATAATTATTTAAGATTTTTATTATATGATACACATATTTTAAACACATCCAAAAGCCAATGGAAGAGGGGCTATGATTAAGTTTATTACTATATTTTTATTTTTATTTATTTATTTACCATTTATTTCAGGCAACAAGACCCATAATATAAATACCTTATAGACTAACATACATATGAATATAATATACTTAAAACTACACTTTGTCGCGTGTTGCCGGCGACACGACGCCCACTTCATTCCGGAGTCTCTCCCTCCTAATATCTCCTAATATTGTTTCAGGGCAAGTCGGTGATCCGGCCGATCGCATTTAAGCCGCTGGGTGGGCGGCTGTCGGCGGGCGGGGAGCGGTACGGCTCCACACCCGCCCTAGCCACGCGACCGCCCTCGCTCATGACGCTGTACGGCAGTAAGTACTATAGCTGGACCACAACCTCTTTACCACGCCCTAGAAACGTGGGACGGGGCGGGGGACTGGTAAGAATATTATCGCCGTCAGCGTTGATGGCCAACTGACAGAGTAGCGCGGCTGGTAACCTCTCCTTTATGATAACCCCCAGCGCCGCGCAGCGCCCAAGGCGAGGTATAGCGCTTGTGGTCAAAGCTATATCACAAGATTATATAATCTGACTAATATGTGTTTGTGTTGGATGAGATATGAAGATGTTTAAGTAACTTTTCGCTTTTAAAGACCCGAACACGAACTTGATAATTACCGTAAAAGCTAAAAGCTACATGGTTTTGTGTAGTGATATCATCTTCATGCCACCGAAACTTGTGTGCTTGTGCCTTGCCAAAGATAACCAATTTTTTTTGGTGTTACCATGGTTTACCTGATAGAAAGCAACTGCCGTCGCCGTGTGACATCCGAAAAGTCGCAAGTGCGTTGCCGGCCTGTATGAGGGAATAGGGAATGGGAATAGGGAATGGAAATAGGGAATGGGAATAGAGAATGGGAATACGGAATGGGAATAGGGAATGGGAATAGGGAATGGGAATAAGGAATGGGAATGGAAATAGGGAATGGGAATAGGGATAGGGGATTAGTAAAGTTGGGCCACCGGTAAACTCACTCACTGAACTAAACACAGCACAACGCCGTTTCACGCCAGTTTTCTGTGATGCCCTGTTATCACTCCATTCGAGCCGGCCCATTTGTGCCGAAGCATGGTTCTCCCACGGTAAAGTGACTACATGAAGTAGCTTTTTTATTAATGAAAAATGGCACCTATAACCTAAAACCTAACCTTTTTCCTCGGTCACGCTCAGTTCAATATCGTGTCGGTCACGTTACGGCCGCGTACACATTCGTATTACTAGCCTAAAGCCTTGATACACAATTACATAATTTAAGGTTCCATGATGACATTGCAGCTAAATTGTTCAATTATTTCATCTTTTAAATAGTTCACAAATTGTATTGGCAGTAGAGTGAGGGCCTGTTTCACGGTTTACTGCTAAAGTTTCTAATGTTAGGCCATCAACAACTTTTTTGACAGATTCTCCTTAAAACATCTATCAAAAAAAGTTGTAGATCGACTATGTGACACCTATCAGTTACAAGTTCTTACAATGTAATGTATTTGTGTGTTATCCAGCAAAAACTCAGATTTTTAGTTATGAATACAGTAATTATTCCTTAAGATCTAAAGAATAATACTGAATTCATAAAAGAGACTCATACTAATCATAAAGTTTTATCGCTTCCTATTGTTTATATTATAGTATTTCCTATCCTACTTTTGTCTGTTTTATATTTATATACACATATTCCCGTTTATTATATTAGTATGGATGAAAGATCCTGACCGAAATTCATCAGCCCCGGATCTAGGGGGGGGGCAAGCCGGGGCCCGTGCCGCGAGTGCAAAGGTTGCCAAATTCACTTAATACATAATAAATAGCAAGTAAATAACACAAAAAGAAAATTAACTGATGTATTATTTCCGGAAGGCCTATGTCTTAGTGATAACTGAAATTATGAAGATGAAGAACGTTAAAACAAATATAGGTCAGGGCGGCATATTTCAGTTTTTGCCCCAGCTGAAAAAATTAAAGGGGCTAAAATTCATCATCATGGCTTGACTCTCGTCATCATGACGTTCCAGGCTCCTCAGACGTCCGTGAGAGCCGATGGTGCGGGTCCCCGCAGCCGGCCTCGCTGTCTTCGCTACCTCCGGCACACCACAGACACAGATCTGCTATTGTGTAAGTATTAATTGTCTATGATAATAGCAAATGGGTTAACTGATTTAAAACGACTGCCGTTTTGTTTTTTAGGGTTTCGTTACCCAAAAAACGGAAACCCGTAATGAATAAGACTTCGATGTCTGGTCTGTCTGTTTCCCGGCTGTATCCCAAGCCATCTTGCAACGTAATTTCAGGCTTATTTTGGCATTAGCGGCTTCCATCAGTATAAAACTGCCGTCCAAGCTTAAATGCCGTTAGCAAACGTCGTCGTTTTGACATTTTGATGATCATAATTAGAAGAAAAAGCTCTATCTACGTGTATTAGCAAAATTTTTGTAGCTTTGATAGTCATCGAGTTATTACAATTAATATAGCCGTTATGAAGTACCAAGCCCATAGAAAAACTGCGGCGTTTTTTGCTCATAACTCAAAAAGTACTTTTATTACATAGCGGCATTTTAGCTTGAGGACGGCACAATAGTAAGAATAGTGTATAACCTGTGCGACTTAACTAGGCACATGACCTTGACAAAGTCACTTTGAAAAAATGTAAAAAAAGCACATCAAAATGTCCAAAACGAGCAACAGAAAACTAGCCAATTGTTAACGATACAAGCATCGATATTTTAACTAGTTTTTTTGCTGGTTTTGGACATTTTGTTATGTTTTTTTACATTTTTCCAAAATGACTTTGTCAAGGTCATGTGCCTAGTTAAGTCGCGCAGGTCAACCCAATCAAAACACGTGTTTCGTCAGTTTAACTGATGGAATGAACTGATGCCAAACTGTTTATAACAACTGTGGGAACGTACATGGTGACCCTTAAGGCAAATCTTCCAACTGGGCGAGGTGTTATGCCCGGCTAGGCCGATGTCCACGTAATACATGTCAGCTGTCGTATATATACCGCTGAGCTTCGAAATCTTTGTTAGCGCGATGTAGGACTGTGGTGCTTATCGTGGGAACCGCTACAACGGCACTGGACTCTAGTAGAGCCGAACATTGGTAATATTTTTCTTTGGTTCCTTGATCTAGAATCTTCTCTCTAGATGTTATGTACATAATTTGCGTGTTCAATAGGCGTAGCTCATAATATTTACATAAAGGCTGTTTATTATTCACTCACACTTTCATTGATAGTTCATAGAACTGTACTTGTAATATCTTATGCAAAATGATGCTGATTAATCATAGCAGACAGGGGGGTTAGTCAAGACTTAAACGTTTACGCTTCTTTGTAACGAACGCTTATGTCATTTCCTTACTTTTTCTTGGCGATTCTACAAAGAAGCAAAAACTTTTGGGTCTTGGCTAACCCCCCTGTGCAAGCATTCATACAACATTTCGTAATGCTTTGTCAACGAGTTCATATAAAGGCCGATCACAGACGATGATCGACTAGCAGAGCCGACGATGCCCTCTATCCGATCGTGCTCGCGTATCATCCTCTGTATTTGCCCATTATCAAGAGGAACCATAATATCAATAACTGTTATATCCGCGGGTCTGTATTTTGACACAGAATTTTATGCATGCTATTCGTCACAATAATTAAGCTATCAAACCGAAATCAGCTATTTTATTGCGATAACAATAAACTCGCGAAACTCTGCTAAAATAGTTTAAAAATAAAGTTGTAAATAAAAGAATAGATCACAAAATAGTCTATTGCTGACATCATTTCGATAAAAATCGTTTGTAATTTAAATCACACATCTGAATCATCGTATCACTATTCACTTGTTCAGATATCATCGCTTATTCAAAACGTGCTTACATTAATAAAAACCTGTCAAATGCGGGTTTGGGGAAAGAGTTCCGTACCATCCTTTATTAGTATCATGTACATATAAAAATTGAGAAGATTTTACAGCTAATTATTTGGTCAACGATAGTGCAATATAGGCGTCCAATAGCGACATCTCGTGTCGACTAGAGTGTGTGGGAATGAGCGTGGCGACCCTATAGGAAGATCTTCCAAAACACGTGTTTCGTCAATTTAACTTAAAAAATCTTCCAACCGGGCAAAGTGTTATGCCCGGCCAGGCCGAAGCTCAAGTGATATATTTCAACTTATACGAGTATATAGCCGAGCTTCGAAATCTTTGATCTAGCGCGATGCAGGACTATGGCGCTTATTGTGTTATCTATATAACTACATAATTAGAGAAAATTTAAACTTTTTACCTCGTTCCTGAGATACAGCCTGAAGACAGACAGACGACACGACGCACAGACGGACAGACATCGATGTCTTAGTGAGAGGGTTCCGTTTTTACCTTTTGGGTACGGAACCCTGAAAAGGACGCATGTAGATTATGGAATATGATATTTTGCACTGATGCCAAAATACTCTTTATTTTATTTTTGTGCCTTATTTTTTTTATTATTATTTCTTGTAAGATATGTTATGTATTTATTTTCTTTTATCATTATTCGGAACAAGCGTCATTATGATAGGATGTTACATTATTTCCTATTTTTGATAAATTAGTTTTAATGTAATTCGGTCATTTAGTTGTATAACTTCTCGCTTCCTCTGCGATGAGCATTGAGGTCTGTGTCACAGTAGATATTATATACAGTAGAACATCTTCATAATATACTGCCTGAATAGGATACATGCATACTCCATACAAATATTATGTACTCGTATGGGAAAGTCAGTTTGACTTTTCTCATTTTAAAACCGGATTGCATGAAGTTTGCTATAGAGTTTTCTTCTTGTTATTTGCCATATGAATTTAATTATTATTGCTTCGCGGTTAATATGATATTAATAATATTTGAAGACCAAGAATGTTTCTTGTGCTTTCAAAACCATGCAGATTTTTTTAAATAGGAGCAAAACAAGAACACGGGTCAGCTGACGTAAAGCAACTACAATCTCCGAAGAGTTGCATGTGCATATCCAGACTTTTTAAAGAAAGGTCTTTGAAGGTTTGCAAGTTGTAATGATTCGGAAATAATCTTATCCTGAAACTAGTCTTTACGGAGGCCGTAGATTTCAAGAAGACGTCAGAGTTACTTTACTGTATGATATGTACTCGTATTGTGTGTCGTAACTTTTTCATTTAAGGTGAATAGTTAAGATTATTTGAATGTAAAATCATAAACCGTAGAGCTGCATCCGCTCGTGTTGACCTACATAACGTGCAAATTACAATTAAAATGGTTACAGTTATTTTGTACAAGGTACCTTTTGAAACATACACTTTTGTCTATGACGTAATAGACACTAGCTGTACCCAAAAGATAAAAACCTATTACTAAGACTTCGATGTTTCTTTATGTTTCTTTATATTAAGTACGGATTACCGCTTTTAAGATATAGAGTTGATCACGCTTTAACAAGAAAATACTAAAAACATCATAAATTGTATGGGCCTCTTATATCGAACGAGGTTTTTTTACATTTTGACAATAGATGGCGCTGCTGTACGTCTACATCGCGGTATCGAATATAATCGTCTGAAACAGCTGATTACCTTTCAAAAATAAGTTTTCCCATACGTAACGGAAACCTTTGTGCGCGAATGCAACACGCTCTTGGCAGGTTTTTTCATAAATATGTACATACTACAAAGTTACTTTATACACATAGTTACACTCTATGTGTTTATGTCCCCAACTCCCCATACATTTTCCCATCTCAATAAAGATGTCCTGAGTCACCATTTGTGATGTCAACGTCCTGTCTTGTCAATTAGTTTCATTAAACTTATTATCGTCTATTCGGAGTTATGTTACCTATAACAGGACCCTATGTAGACGATATAAGGTCGAGTTTCAAACAAACTCTGTTGTGAAATGTTGAATACTGTGCTTGTCTTGAGTTTTTATTGAATGACTGCTCTATGGGCCAGTAAAATGCTGCTTTTTTTTATGTTATTTTAGGGCCTGTTTCACGGCTCACTGATAAAATTTCTGATAGGTAATCTTCAGCTTTTTGAGATATTCTTCATACAACATTTGTCAAAAAAAGTTGTATCCACAACTGTACATGTACATGACTGTACCACACTAATCGGTAAGCGCCAGCGATGAAATAGGCCCTTAATATGCGGATAAATTGTAGTTTTGTGGTTATTTACTAGTTGGTGCCCGCAAAAATTAAAATTTGTATATCGCTCGAGAACCGTACATTCTCCCGGGGCCAAAAGTATCCTACATGTTGCCCAGACCTAATAACTACCAAACAAAAAAGATTTATTCAAATATTGGACAGATTTGAATAAATCTTAGTTATATAGTTCCTGAGATTAGCGCGTACAAACATACAAACAGATAAACAAACAACTTTTTTCTGTCGATATGTATTCTGTTACTGTTCCTTAGCACCCCCAAATTGATTATTTTGTAAAAAGAATGAATGTACATACACTCCAATTTTACTGTTTTATTATATGTATAGATTCATTGATACTACCAGAAACTATGTTTCTTGTTGAAAAATTTACATTTCTGCGGTTTAATACTTGAATCGTCACGTATAGACAGACAGACGAATTTATGTATTATTTATATTACAGATAAACAACAGCAAAAAAACCTTAACTTCTCATGAAATTCATGTTGCTCTATTAAAAAACAATAATATAATTAGTTGAATAAAATCAAAAAGCGTCAGTGTGCGTCCTCCTTATATTGAATGACTTCTCAATGGACGAGTAAAATACCGCTTGTGTTTTTATTGCTAACGAAAGTATTATAAAAAATATAAACGATTTTATATTGTCTTGGTCTAGTTTTAACGGTGATCGAAATGCGATACGAGAAAACGTAATGTTGGCGATTTTGAATTTAATAGTTCTTATCCAAGACCACTCGCCCTAAAAAGGTCACTTCGAAATATTGCTAACGGCAATAGGGAATATGCATGACTTTAAGTATTTATTTTTATGAATCTTTCGCTATTGAAAAACGATGTAGTACAATTAGTTTTTTGATAAAATTGAAAACAACCAAGTTATAAACCTTTAAAGTAGTCAGTTAAAAAGAGAGATCCGATATTGATTGTGACATCAGTCTATAAGCTGCATACAAAGTTTATACTAAATTACGTTTTGAGCGAAAAAGATGGGTAGAAAACTTACATCGCTAATATCTTAGTTATTTCTCTACAGAATTCAGAGATTTTTTTATCATTCTGTATATCTTTTAGCCCACTATCGTAATAATTTGCATTCAATAAATTTTGTTTTACCCGCATCTTCCTTATTCATTTAGCCGTTGCTATCTTGTAAATACCTACCAATTTTGCAAGACAGTGAAGTGAAAATCAATTTATATCGATTCTGAGGTAATTATTTTATTAAAGACTACTCGATTTTTTAACTTAACGTACTAAAACGAATTGTGGAGCAAATTTTTTTATAATCTATTTCACCCACTACCGTATTACAATATACATAATGATACGTAATAATAACAATAACTGTTATATACCGCATCATATTTTAGCGGCACGGTACCGCACGAGCTATTCGTGAGGCGAGTACATAGACGGACAGACGTATGTGTTGTTGTGATATGATAGTGTCGAGTGATGTGTGATAGTGATATAAATAATGTGATATAGTGATTGTGTAGACCATTATGTATAGGTGAGGCTATAAAATACAATAACACTTTATTACACACAAAAAATACAAAACAACATTTACAAATGACAAACTTACATAAAACATGTACGATAATGCACGAAAGGTGAACTTATTGCTTGTAGCAATCTCTAACCTAAACCTTTTGATTATCGAATTTACAATGGGAAATTAAAAAGATGATGTGCGTGTACAAACTGGGTATTTAACTGAGAAAACAATAAAACAACTTTAAAATCTATTTAAGGTGTTTTTTTTATCATAGTTCTGAAAACATTAATTGAATCAGCACGACGAATTTCCAGTGGCAGTGAATTCCAGAGTACTGCAGCACGAACAGTAAAAGATATAGGATGAAATATTTGATTTAAAATTTACAAAACTACAAGAGTTGTTGCGTACATAACTTTTCTTATCAAAAATCTAGGAACCTAACTAGCATTCTTAGACTTTAGTCGAAAAATATTTTTTGCCTTAGTGCATTTATAGCTCTTGTATCTTTCAAAAGCATAGCGTAGTTTGTTGCTGTGTATATTATGTAAAGAAAAGATTCGTAATGTCAAGAAACTATTTCTAGTAAGCGATTTCGATACAATATTACACAGGTATAAAACAAAGAACGGGAAAACCCGGAAATGATTTAGGCTATATTTTATTTTATAAAGATGTACGTTTTCTGCGGGATGCTCATATAGAATCTTTTATGCAGTATCTGAGCACTTTCGCTGACAATAATTAACATTAATGTAATCTCGATCGTCGTTACACGCTTCATGAAAACAAAAGTTTCTAACACAAGGTGACGTTAAAAAAACCGGCCAAGTACGAGTTGGAATAGCGCACGAAGTGTTCCTTACCAGTAGAGACAACACAAAAATTTGGGAAAACGCCAACCGACCATGACATTATGTAGTGGAAGTCTCTAGGTATTACCGTTCTTAAGGTACAGATGTTAGTGTTCAATTCTTAAAAGAAATTTAGACCTAACTTGCTTTTGCTCACGATTTTTTTTTTCCTCACGGAGCCCGAGACCTTTCCAACGAATGAAAAAGGTGGAAATCAGTTTGTGCGTTCTGGCGTTTTAGCGTCAGGAAGGAAAACCAGATTTATGTTTAAATAAGATATTGTCATAAAGTAGATCAATTTGTAACAATTTCCTGCATTCGACTATCTCTCTCTAAAGAGATTGTAGAGTTTGCTAGCAGAGACAATACGAGAGAGAAAGATAGAGCTAGAATCAAAATTTCAGTTGTAAACAAAACCTAAAAAACCTAATAAAGTTACATGGGTGATTGATAATAATTAGGCAAGCTAAGGCTAGGCTAAGATAAGGAACAAAATAGAGGCTAATATCTGTTAATAGTCGATTTTTTTATTTAACATTAATCTCTTAATCCCAGGTATGGCAATAATACAATATTGACACGTATTGATTTAAATTGATATCTGTGTCAAGTTTATTGACCCATGGTTGACCTCAGTTTTTTTTTTGAGGTCCTATTATTGTTGGAATCAATATGTATTTCTGGTCATAAACTCATATACGGTATGAGCTGTCAGTGGCGTAACTATACCGGTCGAGGCCCGTGGCAAATTCGTTTTCGTTCCTCTATGTCAATCCAATACAAAAACACGTCATGCGATTATTGTAAAATATAATCGCTTGTCACTTGTTTATGGGGACTTATCGGGGACTCCTTCCGGCTGGGGGGCCGTGGCATTTTGCCGGCTTGCCACCTTGTAGTTACGCCACTGTGAGCTGTAGACTGGGCGAATTATATGTCATAAACGCTAGACGTATGTCGACATAATATTTTTATGATATTTTAGGGCGCAAACGAGTAGACGGGTTTCCTGTTGGTAAGCAACTGCCGTCGCCCATGAACACTCGTGACATCCGAAGAGTCGCGCGTTCCCGCCATTATGGGGGAATAAGGAAAGCAAAAAGCGTAGGGAATTAGGGAAGCTGGGCCACCGGTAAACTCACTCACCGAATGAAACACAGCACAACGCCGTTTCACTCCGGTCGAGCCGGCCCTTTCTTGCCGAACATGGCTCACCCACGGCAAATTTCATCACGATTTGTGTCGTGTTTTAAGCTAAGAGACCGATGAGTCAGCCACCCATTACTTAATGGGTACTCCGAAACCATGCGGGCAAAAAAATGTATTTTTATAGCGTCGTGGGGTTCGAACCACATGTGACCCCATTATTCCGGGAAACGTCGCCCTGGATTCGTCATAGGATGGACTGCAGATAACAGAGGAAGTGCTGGTTCTGACTATGCAAAGTATAGTTAACGTAATAACCAGTATGGTAACATGTTTTTTCTTTTTAAATTTATGTGATTTTGTATAGGTAAACTGATAGGGCGATTTCGCTCACAAATCTCAAAAATTTTCGCTTTCAGCTTTGCTACTTTCACTGTAAACTCTCTGTAAGGAATTACGAATACACACACTTCAGTTTTACCACTCACTTTTGTTACATCCTATAAAAATAGAGATCGCTGTAAGGGTAGCAGCGTTGAAAGCATAATTTTTTTTTCTGCGACACTCGTGTTTACAGAGAATACGCGTCCCCGACGTAAATAATATGTCGGACACACATAAATATGTGCAATGCATGTGCGTTTTATGTGCGACGTATACGATATTGTAGTCAGTTTTATTGTTTATAAATATTAATGTGTTTAGTGTTTACAGACAACATGGTTAACATATTCTAGTCTAGACGAAGCTTTGTTTACATTTCCCGGTCTCAAAGACGTTTCAAGTATTTAGGGATTGCTTATAAGTTTCCATTTGTTGATAAGCGTCGGAAAGGCAATCCACAACTTATTTGACGGATTATGGATAATTTGTGAACGAGTTTGCCGATAATGAAACAGGCTTGCCTCGCCCATAAAATTAAAAATAATTTTTTTCGCTTTCAGCATTACCATATTAATATTGTCGCACTGAAGTACCTGTATTGGATACATACATACCCTAAAGTGTAATCGCATACTTTCGTTACACTTAGTATACAATGCTGAAAGCGAAAGAAATTTTTTGTGTTTTGTATGGGAAAACTCGTCTCGCTCGGGCGCTGGGCCATACAAATTTCGAAATTTTTTTTCGCTTTCATCGCTGCAACTTTAACAGTGAGCTCTATATCAGGGGCCTACATACATCCCTAAAGTTGTATAACTTACTTTTGTTACACGCTATATAAAAAACCTTCTGCTTTTTTGTCTGCATTGTTACCTTATTGCAATAATTGAAAAGCCTAAATTTGTTTAAATAATTTATGCTCACCTTCATTATAATATAACCTTCCAGAATTTATTTTCTAAAATGCTAATTTCATAACATATTTTGTAATTAAAAGGATTTAAAATAATTTTTAACAGTAAAACATAAAAATTATAATACTATATTTAAATAAGTTAATCAAAATATACAAAATTAACGCGTACCTTATGTACGTTTTATTATATTAAGATTATTCAGTATTATTCTAGTCGTAAAACCTTTTTATAGGATGTAATAATATGAATACAATATAATCATGATTATATTTACACAAAACCGATTGCAAATTGCACATGATATGAATCAATGATAAGACCAAGGTGCAAAACGCCCTTACAGGACATAAGCACGTGCCAATACGTACAGCATGATTCATGCCGTCTGAGCATGCTAGACGCATAATATTTGTGTCTGTAGGACGTAGTAAATAACTATTTAATCCTCGTACGACTTTTAAGGTGACATTCCGATCTCTGGCGCCTTAGGTAAAAATTCATTTTTTTTTGTTGAAAAGTTGCCAATTAATTCAGGCTCTAGTGTAGAGAACATATTTTACAAATATATTGTCGACAAATATACTCAGCGCCCGATCCAGCTATTAGCTCCCAGCAAAATAACAATTAGCCGGCTTTAACCCGTGCATTATTCTACACTGCCGTCCTTAAGCTTAAAAGCCGTTAGCCAACATCTGGTCGATTTTGATATTTTGATGCCATCATGATCAGAAGAAAAAACTCTATCGACGTGTATTACCAACATTTATCTAGTTTATTATAGTCATCGAGTTATCCAAATTAATATTATCGTTATATACATACAATTCCTTACATTGCAACGCCCGTTTTTTGCTCATAACTCAAAAAGTACTTTTTGTATATAGCACGACATGTGACATGTGTGTGTGTGCTGTTTGTGACATTTTAGCTCGAGCACGGAAGTATAGATGGCCTTATATTTGCCTATGAAAAGCTCAAATTAGCCGGCCCCTAACTTTTACCGGCCCCTAACGTTTGCCACCCCGGGCTTTTGCCCAATTTTCCGTCCCCTAGATCGGGCAATGAAAATACTTTCCTTTAGGGCAAAGGGCAAAATAATGTTTGGACTTTGGAGCGTTCGTGGCCTTTGGTTCGCACGCATGAGGGTGCAGGTTCGAACCCCGGTGGAGGCGTACCAATGAGACATTTTCCGATCTCATGTATATAATACAGATGCTCATTACCATGCTTCGGCACAAGTGGGCCAGCTAAACCGGAGTGATACCACTCCATACTGAAAACTGGCGTGAAACGGCGTTGTGCTGTATTTGGTCTAGTGAGTAACTTTACCGGTGGCCCAACTTCCCTAATCACAATTCTCAATCCCTCATAAGAAGACCGGCAACGCACTTGCAAGGCTTTGGATGTTACGAGTGTCGTATAGGCGACGGCAGTCGCTTTCCATTAGGTTACTCGTCTGATCGCTTGCCCCCTAAATAATTTTAAAAAATGTTGAGTTATGTGCGTAAACGATGGATGCTGCAGAGGAAGCACGCTTCGCCGGTCTCATTACCATACGGAGGGTACAATTAAATAATGGCAAGGCTGAGTGTTACTCAATACTTGAGTGCTACTCGGAAAATGTATTAGCGAGTAGTAAAAAAAAATCTCGGAAAAATGTCGAGGACTACTTGCCGAAATCGGCAGTTGAACTGTATAATGAGGTTTTTCTGACAACGTTTAATTCTAAAAAAAACTGCTCTTACTCAGCGTAGCTTTTGTCTGCGGCTTCGCTCGTGTGAATTCGAAAATGGCGTAAACTACGAATATTTGGGGACGTGATGTCTTTCCAAAACCAAAAATGGCCTATATTAGTCTCGATCCGATGAACTAAAAATCAAGTCGTTTGGTTGTTTCGTTAGTGCGTGAAGAAAGGATAAACAAATTAGTATCTCTAATAATTTTATAAAAAATTAGAAAACTTTACGATTTCGCTAGGTCAACGTATTTCCGATTTAATTAACAATTAGTTAACTGTCTAACGAACATTTCCGTTATTGTTACAAATAACTATTCGTGATCTACTTCTATTAGTTAAACTTTGTTAACGATAATGTTAAACGATTTCAGCTTTTAAATGTCTTCCGTTTTATTAAACATTAAATATAGTTTAAACTCTCAATAACTTCAACTGTCGCGGAATTTCATTCAGTCGATTAAATGAAAACAACCAGTAAATTTCGGAGTGCCGAGGGCTGTTTTTTTTTTACGTTTACTACGATTGTTATATGGAATTTGTATAATGGGGGAAACTGAAAGAGAGCCAGTTGACGGACCTACGTCATTTGGTCGGAATATGTCAATTCCATTTAACGTGATCTATTAGCCGAGTTTGACATAACCCGACCAAATTACTTAGATCCACGATCAGTATCTGTTTCAACTTACCTGTACATGTGACCGTGAGCACCGCTAGATGGCGCTGTACAAACCCCATACAAAATTCTATGTAAACGCTAAACGCGTTCACGATCGAATGTCAAAAAAAAACTCTCAATCGGCATTAAGAAAAGGAGCGTGTTCACTCTTTAAAACTCTCTTTAGCGCACCACTGAAAGATTTAAATATTTAATGACTGTAGAACAGTTTTTTTATGATAATTAGGGGGGGAGGCAAGCGAGCAGACGGGTTACTTTGTGGAAAGCAACTGTAGTCGCCCTTGGACACTCGTAACATCCGAGGAGTCGCAAGTGCGTTGCCGGAGGAAATAGGGAATAGTGATAAGGGATAAGGGAAGTTGGGCCACCATTACGTATATTTAGTGTGTTCTTCATAGTAGCGATGTATACGTAGACGGGAGACAGGATAAACTAATTTATGCTAACCGGCGCGTCACGTTCCTGAATACAAAATACTCTCGACTTGTAGTTACTGAGCTTCAAGAGCACTGAGCAGGCGTTTAAACATCCTCGTTTGCCGTGGGAGAGCCATGCTTCGGCACGAATGGGCTTGCTTGCTTGTTACCGGTAAATGCTTCGTTTACCGGTGGCCCAACTTCCCTAATCCCCCTATCCCTGTTCCCTCATAAAGGCGCATTTGCGACTCTTCGGATGTCACGAGTGTCCATGGGCGACCGAGTGTCCAGTTTCTTTCCATCGGGTAGCCCGCCCGCTCGCTTGCCTCCTAAATATCATAAAAAAACTTCTACTAACACGAGAATTTTTAATATCGCCGTTGAAGTTCTAACACCACGTAAGTCAAAAGTAGCAACTTTTCAGGAGAGCGAAACAATTGATTGACTGATATATAGATCACCATACTAATAGGTTTTTCTTTTTTTTTTAATTAAAAATTGTACAAGTTTTTGTTAGCTCACACGCGTTTCTGATTGTCTTAAACGATGCGTTTTCCAACTTTCTGGAAATCGTCATCAAAATGACGAAATAGCCAAAATGTGACTTACGTGGGACATGCCTAATTTGGTTGCATTATGCAAATCCAGCCGACAGGTCAATGCAGGAGCATCATTAAGAAAATCTGTCAGTTTTTCTCCTCTTTTACACTACTACACGATGGTCATGCTAAGCATGTTAGAAAGAAACTTTCCTCTAGAAACCGCGTGTAACTGTCAAGAACATTTTTACCAAAGTACAGGGCGAGTTCTGCTCTGCGAAGCGCGACAGCCTCTCGACCGAGACACTGTCTTATATAAGTACACCATGAACAGTGAATACCATGGCGTATTCTATGGATAATATGATTTGAATGACTTATTTGAATTTAACACAAAATATTGTGTACCCATATGATGCCTGCAATTCCGTTGCGCCAAAAATCGTTTATCCCGCCAGAACTATACATTTTTCACGGATAAAATGTGTCCTACGTCCTTCCCAGGGACTCAAAGTATTTAGGTAATTCAGCAGAATCGGGTTAGCGGTTTGGTCGTGAAAAGGTAACAGACTTACAGATAAACAGACAATCTTTTGCATTTATAATATTAGTATGGCACGGAATTATGGAAGTATGGATTTCAAAGACTCGCAAAAGCGTTTCATCACAAAACTATATTACCCTGGGCTTGCGAATTTACTGATTGTATATACAAAAGTTTTATCAGATGCTTGTGTAGTCTCGCGCTTTCTTATCGACATGGGTAACAATCCTTAAACGATTAGGACACATACCTTAATAAAACTTTCAAAGATGGAGGAAGACCGCAACGTACCTTCAACTAACTCTTCTGATGTTGCGTCTTTAGTCGGCGGTAGTTGTTTTTCATCAGGTAGCCCGCTTGCTCGTTTGCCACATTATGTTTTTAAAAATAGAGAAGAAGTAATATTTACCTCGCTCTCGCAGAGGCACATTTCTCCTGCTTGCGTAGAGTGCATCCAATTTACCATAGCTCCTATTGTTTCCAGGACAAAATCCAGCAGCGTGCTGGGCAGTGAGGGGGCGGAGCCTGCGCCGGCGCCTTCACCAGCTGACTCCGGTGTCTCTGAGCTCGAGAGAGACCATCATGACTACAGGTACGTCTATTCTTACAGTATGTAGAGGAACTGACAGTTCTGCTCAGTGTCGTGCGCGGCCCTATGTGTCAGTAAACTTTTTCTACACGTACGACGCCTGGCACGTTAGTACTCACTAACACATGAATGAAAGTTGTGTATATTTAAAAGCGCACGCACACATAGGACGCGCGCACAACTGAGTTGAACTATATTGCGTTCTTCTAAGTTTGGAGATGGGTTACCTCCGAAGCCACCGAACTGCTACAACCATTTTTGTTCTGAAATAACTTAGAGTTTGGACCGATTAATTAACATTTATTCCGTTCCCGTGATATTTTGTGTTACACGCCCAACGAACAGGGCACGGGACAGATAACTCTTTACCATACCACCATAAATCTTTACCATACAGGAATTAGACTTATAATGGTCTAAGTCTTAACTTAGCGTCTTAAATAACTTGGCTTAGCCATCAACTATTACAGTTGACCTATTAAGGTCTCAAGTATGACCACTCTAGTAATCAAGACCTATTAACCCATATGCTAATAAGGCGCGAGAATCTGGAAGGGACGCTAAATGCGTGTCTTCGAATGCTCTGTTACGCCGTTTGTCTACCAAAATCGTCGTAAAATGCAACTTTATGATCTAGGCTATAAGTTTCATTATTCAACGACATTGCTATATCGTCAAATATCGTCGCCGTTATTAAAGGCGTAGAGGAAAATGAAACCTGTAGTCTATGTCATAAAGTTGCATTTTATCCGGCCGCAATTATCTCGTTCCCGGATGACGGTGTTGGTGGACAATCGACTTTAATCTAGTGAATTTAAAAACCAGTCTAGGTTGATGATAAGCCGGAGTGGTTAGAACATTCGATCAGTCCCTGCTTATAACACTGCAGCGAAGCGTCTAAGATTTAAATACACCAGCATTTAAGATTTGTTTATTAATTGTTGTTGAGATTATGGCGATTAACATTGAGTATTGGGTTTACAGTGGCATTAACAGACATTTCGATACAGTCTGCAGTAAGGTCTTCCAAATGTTTAATTCATATACCAAGTTTGGAAAACTAAAATAGGCCAGTGGTAACGTTTATTGACAGAGCTGTGTTTGTAGTGATAACCTTATCAATATAATCTCCATGTCATCCCTTTCCCACGTAACGTTCGATGTATTTACTGTATTTAACGGTTGAATATGTTAAACTCCTGTGGCGCCGAGATCAAAAAAAAGGTTATCCTTAACTTAGACTTTTGAGGTTCTTAGAAATTTTAGGCATTTATTGCGGTAGCTATACCTTAATAACTGTTTAGGTCTACCCATTGATGTATATATATCGTGTTGACGACCTCTGTGGCGCAGTGGTTAAACACCTTTGTAGCTCACGCGGGTCGCGGGTTCGAGTCCCGCCGACGTAACAAAAAAAAGTTTTTTCAATGTTGCTGGGTCGTGGATTGATTAAATATATATTTCCGTTGTCTGGTACTCGTAACACAAGTCCTTCAGTCATACCACGGGGCCAGACTCACGTGGTGTGAAGCGTCACATTAGATATTATATAAGTCAATGGGTCTACCGCAGAATTTTTCTACGTATTGCTTTAGTTCGTTATGGACCTTTGCCCTTTCAACTTCCAGCACAGCAGACCGCCTTCGGAGCGACGTGCGGGTGCGAGCACCGCGCCTGCTGCTGCAGACGTACGGCGGACGACCGCCGCAAGACGCCGAGCTGGCGCGAGTGCGCCGCGACCGCGCGCTGCTGCGCCAGCGGCTGGAGGACGCGGAGTGGTCCCTGTGCCAGCGCGCCGGCGAGATCTCGCTGCTCAAGACGCAGCTCAAGGACGCTCAGGTACTATGTAACTACAGAGACAGAAAAGATCCGAGGAGGAACTAATAAAAAAAGTAATTGCAACAATAGAAAATCTGTCAGTATTTCCTTTCTCCTACGCACCTTTATCGTGAACATCCATACACCCATGAACATCATTGTCTGCATAAGAATAGTGGTTCCTAACATATATTTCTAAACACAGCACAGCCTTTCCAAAAATGGTCACTAAGGAATACTTTTATTTCTATGTTTAAAGTTGTCAAATTATTTGTAACAATAGTGTTTAAGCTAAGTGCTAACTGAGCCAATAGTCCGGCTCAGTCAAGCAATATTACCGTCAAAATCGACACATTATTACATTGCAAAAATATCCCTAAACTTTTTATTTCCTTAAAGTATGTTCTGAAAAATTTCTTTATTCATTTTCAGAACGAGCAAACCGCAAAGGGTCACGAGTACTTGACTCTGAAGGCTGACGTTCGTTCTCTCCGAGAGAACATCGACAAGAAAGACAAGGAGACGGCCAGACTTCGCAACGAGTCCGAAGAAAAGGACAAGACTATAAAGAGACTGCAGGCCGAAGTGGACAGACTGACAAACGACTTGATGGAGAGCGTCTCAGATCTCTCCAAAGCTAAGGAAAGCAGCAAGAACGAAATTGACAAATTGAAGACCGAAATTAAAGAGCTCAGACAGGAGTTGTCTGAAGTATCCCTAAATGGATACGCGGGTATCGAATGCGGAAGAACTCTCAGAGGGATATACGACGCCTGCAAGAACAACGAGTACCATTGGAATCCAAGCGACAGCGCCCTAGAAGATGCCGAGGTGCAGAGACTCAACGGGGAACTACCCGACTCCTGCACCGATCCTTGCCCAGCTACCGCCATGGTGGAACGACTGAAATACGAGATAGAAAACAAGGAGGCCCAGTTCAACAATGAAAGAAGAAAGTGGTCAGAGGAGAAGGACAAAGTCCTAAGATACCAGAAGCAACTACAGATGAATTATGTCCAGATGTTCAAAAGATCCCGCACCCTTGAAGCGGAGCTCGACGGTCTGAAACTAGAGCTTGAATTATGCAATAAGAGCAAGAATATGAACCACAACGGCAAAACGATCGAACTATAACCAAAAGTAGAGTAATATTTATTTATTGTACATACGCCCCGGTCTATTCGCTCGCGGACAACGGCTAAATTATTGTAAAAAAACTTATCCTCGTTATAAGCTATATTTTATATTGATACTATGTTGTAGATAATAAAACTATTTTATTTGATCCAATGGCTTTTAGTAACGCTAAGGTTTCTCTAATTTCCAATTACTCAAGTAGTCGTGGAAATAATTATAGTGATGTAAAAAACAAAATTATTGAATTAATTTCTGAAACACATAGAAGCGCCACCTAGCAAGTGCGAATTAAACATGCCAACATTAGTTCTGTGCTACAATGATAGATGGCGCTACACGTCTTCCAAATTCTGTTTTAATGATATACTCGTAATGTTCCACAATATACGGTTCCTAATTACTTTTTTTTATTTATAAAAACATGATTTTATATTTATATATAAAATTAAAGCTTGTTTCAACAGCTACATAAGAAACTTTTTAACTTTTAACTTCGTTATAATACCTTCTATTTTGTAAAATTTTAAATACTTAGCAATTAGCATTAGCAAAACTCCATAAATGCAAATTTGAGATCAATTATTAGACTAACAGAGGTACTTTAATCTAGAATTTAGGCTTCAAACTGCTTAGGCCTAGGGTTCTAGATCGGAATGAAAACCCTTCGTCTTTCTTCACGTGGCCCGCGTTGTTTCTAGGTATTTTTGCTGGCTCCACCTGTAATTATAATAACATAATTATTAATAATGCGCTTTATTATGCAAACATATTGTATTTAATTAATTTTATGAATCAGATAAACTGCTATATGTACCGATAAACTGCAGTTAAAATAAATAACCTATGATAATAATACAGACGTCTTCTTATAACAATACATTAATGTTGCATAGACAACTAGTCTATACTAATATTAAAAATGCAAAAGTGTGAAAATCGGTCTGTCCTCTCTTGACGCCACCACTGCTGAAACAGTTTTGATGATATTAAGTATGTAGGTACTTTGCGTTGCGTGAAACAACGCAACTCGCGAGTTTACTTCTTGTCCCGGAGTGGCGAGTGCAAGTTTTTTTTACTTTCGTCCGTAAACACGTTTCGTGTTTATTACGATTTTATATAGGATTTGTACAGCGCCACCTAGCGATGTTCACGGTCATATCTACAAATCCCATATTTAATCTTAGTTAACGCTGGTTAACGCATAGACCAATTATTTAATTAAAAAAAATAATTATGGTGTAATTCCTCTATGGTTAACGCGAAACGCATTCACGGTCGAATGTGAAAAAAAACTCGCACTCGGTACTCTGAACTATGTACGGTTCGACATCTATAAAAATGTTCGTTGAAAGCATATAAGAATTATATATAGAGGAAAATAATTGGTCTATGGTTCACAGTAACTCCAGAATTTTATCTATAGTCTATTCAAGATAACTTGCTTGCTTAATAACGCAATTTTATATTTCGACATTTTATGTGATGTTTTGTGCCGACTAACGGCGAACGGAGTTACACCATTTAGTCTTAGGCATTGTAGAAATACGAAAGAATAAACAAACCGACTGATTATTGGAAAAACTGTCAGATTTTCTTTGTGCAACTGTCTTTTGAGTGCCGACTGCCGAGTGGGAGTTTGTTTTGACATTCGACAGTAAACGCGTTTCGCGTTTACTAAGATTTTTATATGGGATTTATACATGTGACTGTGAGCATCGCTAGATGGCGCTGTACAAATCCCATACAAAATCCTATATAAGCGCGAAATACGTTCACGATCGTATGTCAAGTAAAAACTCGCACGGGGCACTCTAAAGAGAGAAACACTTTGTCGGTCGCCATTCTAAGGCTGGTAGTACCTAATATAGTCTTACTTCTTTAGGGTATAACCCACCTGAGTAACATCCCCAATAGTGGGTCGCCGTCTCCATTTGTACCACCAGTACTCCACTCCCAGAGTGACGCAGGCCAGCCCGATCCCCATGAAGATCACGATGAAAACCCCCCCGATATTCTGTATTGAGATGCCGTCGGACTGGTCGTCTTGCTTTTCGCATTTCTTCGCGTTTGGGTTGTTGTTCCACCAGTTCTCTTTCAGCTTTTCCAGGATGCGCTTGTTTAGGAGTTGGAGAATGCTGTAAGAAATTTATAATGAATACGATTAATGACAATAATTTTTGTTGTAATTTTCGTTGATCCTTAAGCGCAATTACCTATAAAATAAAAAAAAAACCCTTTTATTTATAGTATTTGATAATCGATACAGTTATTGATTATAGGTACAGTCGTTTGGGAGGAGTTCAGTGACAAACACATCCATTAAATATATTAAGATGTAGGCCGTGTTCGGTGGCGTTTTTGCATGGGTGCATGCGCGCGCAAAAACTCTTATACGCGTGCGCTGTCATGGCAACGTCACAAAAAATTGTAGTCTGCGCAGTATAAAATTTCACAACGCGTGCGTCAAAAACGCTACCGAACACGGTAAATACTTCAGTAGCATCTACAATCTAAGACTTAGTTCTAGAATCAGGGCCTAATATATAATTATAGCACATAGTACCGTTTTACATGTTGTAATATTAGTTCGCCACATGTAAAATGTATGCAATTGTGACAAATTTAAATTCAATCGAATACGTACCGCACGATATCCTTATTTACAACTGACGACACGACTTTAACATGATCGTGGACACCGAAACTTCTGAACGAATAAAAACAACAAAGGATAAATGTCTGGATATTTTAACTTACAGTAGCTATTTTTTTTATTTTATTGAGAAGCAAAATTCTTGAAACCTAAGTTTGGTTGTTTGATACCATAACTTTATTTATACCTTAAAAAATCTTGAAGAAAAGAAATCTTTGAAAAAAGCATGAAATTTTTCAAAGAATTTGATGTTTTACAAACGTCAATTCGTCCACTGCTCTAGTGAGCGAAAAAGCACTTATAAAACACGTCGTTCTATGGAAGTCTAATATCAAATGACACAACAAATGCACGTCATCAATGTTAGCTAAGTCCCGTGTCGGATCCACATGATGTCCTGTAATACGGTTTTCACTTTTAGACACAAAAGATATCGTTCGACAAATCGTGACCTATAAAACGTCGTTTGTATTAATCAAATGTCATAATGTCAAACCGGCGGCGCCGCGGACCGTTTGCATCATTAATTCAATCAGTGGCGAATTCTATCAACCTTTGACAAACTATTGCGTATGTTCCCATCAGCTAGGAATATAGTTCGACATTTCGTTAGAAAATTAGTTAATAGCTAGTTGACATTTATCAAATAAACATAATGATACGACGATAAGTTCCGAAGTCATCACTAAATTATAGTCTAAAATATCCGTTAAAACGTGTATCTTCACACATATTATAATAATGTCTTTGTGTTTTATTATGTCCACTATTTCATAATTCCTCTATGACTATTTTAATAAACGATAATTATTTTCGTGTGCCAGTAAAAAGACAAGTAGCGAATAGGTAAAATGATTTCAACATCTGCCAGATTTTATCAACACCGGATTGCGTAACTGAAAAAAAACTGCTTGCGCATCAAAATTCTTCAATGTCAACTCACGCGTTATTGAACTGGTCTTTCAAAGGCGAGCCCTGCTGGACGGCAATGGCGTAGGGTTTCCGGGAGAATTCATCTCCAACCATCTGCAGGTCACAGCTGGTCAGCACGTGGTAGCGGACATCAGTGGCATCGCCCAACCATGCAAAACCTTAAATTCGGTAAAGTGAGATTTTAGGGTAGGTTCGGTAATCTTATTGTGTAGAATGTGGGTTTGAAATATCAGACAACTTATAGGAGTTTAGGGTTGCACCGACCCACACGGACAATCAAGTTTAAGTATAGCCAAAAAAAATTACAACAATTTCTAGGATCGACTCTTGTTAATAAAGTTTATTGGTGGCAACATTCGCTTACCACCAGGTTGTCTGCTTCCTGTTTTTCGGTTCATGCCAAACTCACTCATTTTACATCTAAATTCTAAATCTTAGTGGCTTGAGAGCTGTATTTCTCAAATAGCTTCACAGTTTCTCAGACCTGAGCTATACACTCACCTTCACTGGAACTCTTGGAGGCGCGTACCCTCTCCACAGCTTCCTCGATGGAGTTGGGCAACCCAGCTTCCTTCATCGCCTGCCACATCTTGCTGTACTTGTCGCTCACAGGGTAGTCCCACACCGCTAGTTTGGCTCGCTCCACATCACTCAGGCTGTCGTTCAGGCTCATCTCCTTCCAGATTCTGGGGAGGATTTAATAGGTTTTTGATGGCATCGCTCGTAGGTTGAATGGCAAACTTAAACGTAAGTATAGGGGCTTCAAGACGGTCCGAATTACCCAATGAAGGTAATCTTGGTCCAGTTTATATAAAAATAGACCGTTAAAGTCGGCTGATCCATCAATATTTGATTGGTCATCCGTAATCCCCACCGCCGATCGTGTAGAATTGTGGTAGAACGAAACAAAAAACGAGTAACCGACCACGGTAGCCTTTGTCGGATATTCCCGATCGTTTAGAACGCGCCTAAAATAAAAATTTACTTTTAATATTCACCAAAGATGGCGCTAAGTCCGAAACACCGACCGTTGTTTTTAGAGTTTCCGGTATATAGGTAGCTTATGTTTGTTACGTTTCCTATAGGGACAGTGGAAAATATGACATTTTGAATTATGAAGCATTATAAAAACACGTCAAAACATAGTTCAAGTAATGACAGTTCTTTTTGAAGGTTATTTACAATAGAACAACAATAATCGAGTATCAATTAGACGCTAACTCCTTATCCAAATTGAAAACATTCAATAGTGTTTACTTAACTACTTCTTTCGTCATTATTTATACTGTGTTATTATCATGGTGACTTAGCTTCACCTTGGTCAAAAGTGTCATCAACTATCACGGTCAAATGAGACCTTCTGGCAATCTATATATGAAAGACTCGTAGATGTAAAAGCATGAAATTTCTCCCAGTTTTAGTTGATATGGAGGAGGAGCGTGAAATACCAATATTTTTTCAAAATATGCTTTGATATTGCTTATTTTTAATTAATAAAACGCACGAACACAACACGCACACTACATTATTTTGATATGACACGATAATCATACACGAAACACTCTTTTGTTTATGGTTGAAGTTTATGATTTTTTAAATAAAACTTAATGAGACCTTTGAGCCAAATTAAAGTCTCTGATTGAATTTAGCTTGTTAATAGCTTCCCGCTAAAATTGAATATTTTCAATACATATAGTCGGATTTCAACCACTAGTATTTTGTAAAGCCTATCGCGAACGTGCGTTTTTAGTATTAGGTTTTCCGAATTCGTTGACAGCAGAATGTGTAGCAGCAGATCGAAATTTCAAAAACCACGTTTCCGTTAACAACATATTCGGAAACCTAATACGGAAAACGTACGTTTGCGGCCGGCCTAAGTTTTAACAAAGCCAAATAAAATACTTTATTTAAATGTTATTATTACCAGTTACCTGCCTTATATATTTTTTGACTGACTGTAAATACAGTTTGACCGATAACATTTGATTTTTATCTAAAGAATTTTCTTCTGGCATAAAGATAATGTTATTTTAGTCTGTATTACTTTCACTTTATATTTGCAAAGTTTGTTACCTTTTCACGTAAAGGAAAATAAAAACTTATTGAAATAATTTTAAACGGGAAAGTGTGTCTAAGTTATTCTGTGGTACATTATTTATTCTGTGGTAGTAGTCAAAAATATCTCATCAAAAACATTCTATAAAAAAGCAGGCCAAGTCTCGATTGAGCTGCTTGTTTATCTGTAAAAAGTAATGAAGTCTAGATAAAGGCATGCCAAGTTAAAGGTTTTATCCTGTGATTTGTTTATTATTATTGTTAATGTTATATGACTGGCCTTTGACCATACTTTATTCGTTAGTGGGTACAAGTCAACGGCCACTCGTATAATATTTTAGACATAAGTAGCTTTTTAGACATAAGTAGCTTAATCGAGACTTGGCCTGCTTTATTACAGAATGTTTTCGGTGGGATTTCACGTCTTTTAGTAGAAACGTTATTTTTAATTTCGGACACTTTTTTGTCTATTTTAAGGACATCCACTGACCCAAAGAGTAATTAGGACATGTTACTAATAGTTCAATGTCTGTCCGTCTGTTTTCAGACTCTATCTCAAGAAAGGCAATAGCTAGAGAGTTTAAATTTTCACAGATTCTGTATTTCTATTTTTGCGATAACCACTAATTAGGAAAACAAAATAAATTAAATATTTAAGGAGACTCATAAAATAACATCATCATGATAGGTATATAAGTTTTTGCCAAATTAAAATTGGATTTTTTTTTTTTATTTTTATTAAACCTTTTTTTAATTGAGTTTATGGGAAGTAGTAGTTCTATTTTGATGATCATGAGTGAGTGAGTGCCAAAAATGCGAAACTTTGCTATCGCTTAACTTCAGAACTAAGTGACCTACAAACTTACAATTTCGGTTTAAGTATGACTGCCGTGTAATTAGATTCTTATTAAAATCTCTAAAGACACCTTCATAGCTTCAACGCTAGTATCATCCTATTTAGAAGGCTAACAAATAGGCTAAAAAATCGAAATGTTAGAAAACCAAGATCTGAGATTTACGCTACGATTCGCTAAATAAATTGAATTCTATTGTAAGAAGGCCAAGCACGTTAGTTTTATTGCGTAAACATCGTAGGAATTGTATTGTACAGTCAGTCCAAAAAGATTTATTTCGGATTATGTACGAAAGCGTACGAAAGCGAATCTTATGCCGTCGACATAAAGGTCCTCTTAGCCATAAAATGTCTGACCCTTACTCTGGAAATTCGATTTCGAATTTCGAGTTGGTCGCTATTGTTTTCGACTTAGCTTCGATTATTTGAGTTATGATCCAAAACCCAAACGACGACAAACGTCGTGAGTAACTCAGCACAACGCGTTTCACGCCATTTTTCTGTAAGGCCGTGGTATCACTAAGGGTCGAGCCGACCCATTCGTGCCGAAGCATCGCTTTCCCACGTCAAAATTTCTTATAATAAGCAAAAGATTTTCGTTTGTTTCAGGAGTAAGGGCTCCGGTTGTAAAATGTATGTGACAAGCATGGATGTCGCCTTGACGCAAGCGATAGGAAAATTAGTAAGCACTAACACAAAACTATTAGTAGGCCATCCCAAATTTTATTATATCTGCGATGCCCTTGGAAATACGCTCGACACAATACCTACTGTATTGTGTCAAAAGTTAATTTTGCAAAGAATTTCATTTATAAAGTGTTGACATAATTATAAGGCGAGCCCTCTAGATACCACTCCCCGTAAATGTTTGTTTGTGTTTGTGTTTTACTGAAAAACTATATAAGCATTGAGTTCGGGGCTTAGCATAATAATTTGTATATACGTATGTCTGGATGTGTTTAAAAAAAAAATGTACTAATAATATTATTGATAATAATAACAATATAATATTATACTAACGCCATCTATGAGTTAAGATGTGCAACTGTAAAGATAAACTTAACGAACTGAGTATCGTGGATGTATCCAGAATCGTAAATTATATTTTAAAATATCAGTGGCGGTCACAGGATGCTTTGGAAAACCCATTGACACGGCATTTAAAAAATCTCGTGAGCCCTCATAAAACTGCGCATTTTCGCAAGTATTTAGTACACTTAATATTTTTTCTGCGCTATATATAAAATAATAAAATAAGATTATTACTTATCTTACT
Source organism: Cyclargus thomasi (assembly GCA_026546445.1). Lineage (NCBI taxonomy): Eukaryota > Metazoa > Arthropoda > Insecta > Lepidoptera > Lycaenidae > Cyclargus > Cyclargus thomasi. The sequence continues at coordinate 34,999 of JAOTAV010044735.1, forward strand.
TGTTTGGGGTAATTTGAGATCGTATAATATTAATCGTAAATTATTTGCTTGATAACTAACCTAACCTAACTTATACCACAGAATAAATAACAGTGCTAGTACAGAAGACTTACTCCAAAAATCTGCTAAAGTTAGTATCACTTATGTTACGTTATTATTAAGATCAAATTCCGACCGTGCCACACTGAATGCCTACTATTATGACGTTGACAACTGCGGTCGAGCGCGTTATCTTTCTTACGCATAAGTCGTTCCTTCTCTGACGATAACAAAAGTGTCATCTGTTAAAAATAAAATTATGATTTTTATATTTATTTACTACTTTTTTTGATGATCAACATCTGCTTGGAAACTTAAATAGGTGTGTAGGTTTAATTATAAGAAATTCGCTCGCAGTTATTATAAGTTCGCGTGTAATACTACTTGTACTAATAATATGTATTTTATGGTTAGGTGTGCTTCGTAAATTTATTTAATTGTTTGTTTCAACATATCAAAGACGCCAACTACGCCAAATAGTCTAGGATCCAGCCACTGAAAACACGTAGCTTTTTGGTTCTCGTCAGTCAATTTCAATAAAAAACGCAACTTCACGTGTTACCAAATAACACCAACTTCTGTGATTTTGCCAGTGAAGCGTCAAATTATATATACAATTTCTGTGAGTTTACCATTACATGACATGATTTTGACATGTGTGTTATGGATATGCGCGATAGAAACTTGAAAAAAAAAACAACTATTTATTCACTTTCTGTGTCGTCAGTAAAAAACCCGCGCGCGTGGGTTACCAATAGCATATGACGACTTACCGATTTGCCCTCAATATAAATGTTAAAATAGTAATTTTAATATAAAAAAAAATATATATTAAAAATATTTTTTTAATAAAAAAAAATGTGAGGCCCTGGTGTATGCCCCTTCGGAGGGGTACTTACAGCAATACACGCGAGTGCGATAGGCCCTGCTTATACTAAACAAACTAGAACATCCTGTGGCCGAAATTCGACAATAAACATTTAAATCCATCGTGTAGAAGAGTATTTCGTGTATGATTATTTGTGATGTCAAAATATTGTAGTGTGCGTAGCGTTTTATTTATAAATAAGCAAGATTTATGCATATTTTAATGTCATTTTACGCTCCTCCTCCATATCTACTATAACTGGGAGAAATTTCATGCTTTTACATCTACTTTCGTCAAAATGGGTACGAAGCTTTCTGTTCGCGTATATAGATACTTACTCATAAAACCTGACTTCGATGTTCGCCATTCTCTCAAAGTAAGTCATCGCCGAGGAGCCATTGAGTGGAGCGTACTGTATCTTGTACTGCTTGGACAGATCATCCAGGGATTCTATTGGGGTGTCCAAGCGGGAGACGGTCAGAAAGGCAGCAAGGTTGGCTGTGTACGAAGCGATTATTATGAATCTGAAAATGTAGATTTAGGAAATTACACTAAAATTAATATTTGTCTTGGTTATTACATACAAGCAAGCCGTCCGCGTGAAACTTTATAAATTATTCCTATTTTACAACATTTTTGATGACTGCTCGGCTTCTTGCTCTTCGTAAGAAATAAATATACACTTTATTCTGTGAATTGTATGTTCATCTTCGAATATTAAAGTCTGGAATGTGCTATTCCAGAGTTCAATATTCGAAGATGAACATGAACAAACTGACGAAAAGAAAGTTCCTTACTTTCCGTAGCTAATTATATTTGCCGTTAACCGTTATTAAAAAGAGCACGAGATAGGTAATTTATTAATTTTTTTTCTTTTAGGCGAATTTTAGGCATATTCATTATAATTTTTTATTGCATTAACAATAGCATCAGAACACTAAAGATTAAAGAAGAAGAAGAAGTCGCCTAATAATAAATCTTAATTTAAGAAAAAAATAGAATTTTTCATGTTCAGGATTTCAAATTATAAATGTGAATTATATTTACCCAAACAGCCACCAGGTAGCAGCCAACAGTCGTCCTGACAAGTTCTTTGGCGCCTCCCCTCCCCCTTGAGGCGTGAGTGACGTCATACAGAACCATAAACACTCCTTCAAAGTAAACTCACGCTTCTCCTCGTCGTCCTTATACTTCTCGCGGTTATTTTGGTAGCTATACGGACTCCACTTGTCGAAGACCCACATGAGGAAACTGAAATGAAAATATAAAAATGTTTTTTAAATTGGCTGGACGCTAGATGGCATTGAGCTATTGCTTATAAACGCCTTTTCTATGATCATTATTTCAAAATAAAATTATTTTTTAAAAATTCTCATTCATTCAACTATATTCACATAATATTATACTACATAATATGTAGTATAATACTATGTAGTTGAATGAATGAGAATTTTTATTTGTCAACATTATCTGTTTATTGGTTTACGAGATAAAAAATTCAAAGTAATAACAGAACTTTTCCTATGTTGTTTGTATTTAAAACTTTGGTTATCGAGGCGGCCGCGTTAATAACTTTTAAACCAGTCAAGCTAGCACAAAATCATAAGAGACCTTTTTCGTAGAGCACTAAATTTGCCACAAAAGTTATCATTTGTCGACATGATCTGCTCATTGATTCAGAAGGTTAATAATTCTAAAGTAACAGCAGAACTTTCTTAATAATATTTCTTTTTAAAACTTCAGCTATCTGTAGTTAAGAGCTATAATTTGGCATGATTTTTTTTTTTATATATTTGGAACCGATTTAAGACCATTGTGGAAAAAAATTCGAACACTTCCAAAATAAGGATTACCCTAATACTACACAGTACGCACCCTAGTACAGAATATAAAATATATTTATTTTTATTTTACGCGATGGAACCTCATTTACATTAAATATATTTCAGTCACGATAAGACTGAAATGAAATGGAATGCACCCAAGCTTAAAATATCGATATATTGTTGTTACAGATTTAGATTCCGTTTTAGCTGTAGAAACTGGATAAATTTTATACAAATCGGAACTCTGAAATGGGTTTTATATATTATAAACTATACACAGTTTTCAGTAAATCATAAACTGATGACAAACACTTGTATAGTTTACACTCTACAATCTCAGCCATAAGTTATAACCATGTTATAACTTATGGCTGAGATTGTATCTTTTATTTAGAATGTGTTATTAGAAATGTTAGTTACACATTCACTTATATAACATTTTTACCCTTGCATATATGACGTGAAGGCATTGTTACAGGAATTGGATCCGTATACAAAATGTTTTAAAAAATTTTAATTAAAACTTCTTGTGTGCTTCACAGAACTCCTCCCAAACGACTAAACCGATTTTGATGAAATTTTTTGTAGGTGTTCAAGGGGATCGGACCGGAAGTTTTAATTTAAAATAGGTGATGATTGTAGCGCCATCTAGAGTACGCAATATTGTAACGCCAACTGACAGCCCAAAAAGTTCGGTCTTGTTTCGCCAGGTGGCGCTTCAATGATCTAGATTAATTTTTACACGATTGTCAATTTATTAATATTATATTAATATTAAAGGCCCACCGCGGCTTCGTATGGGATGGGTCTTTAGTATTAATAGAATTATTATGGCAATCCTTTAAAGTTATCGTATCTTTATTGATTTGTTTTTATAATTTTAATGGAAAATATCTTGCCCTCGCCGCATCTCATTATTGTTTTTTTTTCCCGTACGAATGTAACTCTTTATAATATTATCAAAATATTTAGTGACAAAATAATTATTGTTCTAAATAAAGATGTAAGATGTATTGTAATTAATTATTAATAATGCTAATGCATATAATATTAATGTATATAATTTGTTTAGACGTTGGTCCGTTAATCACAACGAAACTACTGAATGGAATCTGGTGAAATTTGGCATACATAATGGATAGGTTGGCGAGTTTCTTGGCTAAATTTTTATTTCAATCAAATACTAAAAAAAAATTATCAACTAAGTATGTAGGTGATGAAGGGTACCTCATTAGGCAATTAGTTATACAAACATAAAAATAAAGCGAAAGGCATAAAATTGGACTTCCGCTACGGCCTATGAGAAGTGTTTCGACCTGAAAATTGTTTAATAACCCTGGTAAAGCTATTTTTGTATCTCATAATCACAAATTTAAAACACGCGTAGCTAATAATCAGTAAAACCGCAACAATTAAAATTATACCATAATATCTTGCTTGCTTCAATCTCCATATTTAGCGATAGTCGTGGTACTTTGTCAATGAGTTGATCATAAGCGTTTATAGATGATGATAGGCGAGCAGAGCCGAGTAGGTATGCCAAGTGCCTCTAACATTTCTCTAACCGTACTCGCGTGTTATCGTCTGTAATCGCGGATTATGAAGTAGCAATGTTATCTATATATTAATACGGCGAGCGTAAAACTTTATACCCCTTTTTAACCGACTTCCGAAAAAGGAGAAGGTTTCTCAATTCGACCGTATATATGTTCTTATTTTACGAAAGACGTATTGTCTGGTTTACACGTATTGAGTAGATAAGTAGGTAACTAAATTTTAAGTTATTAACTGCATGTAAACACAAAATTTAGTAGCAAGTGGCAAGTTAGGTCGTTTGAAATTAAGGTAACTACTTAGCTAGTTAATACGTGTAAACCAGACATAAAAACATGAAATTTCTCTTAGTTATAGTTGATATATGGAAGTCGAGCGTCGAATAGAAATATTATTTTAAAATATGCTTTTACCTTACATATTTTTATTAATAAATGAAACGCTACGCACACAAGAATATTTTGTAATGCCATCGATAATCATACATAAAATTTATAAAAATATTCTATTGTTTATGGTCGACGGCTGTGTTTCTTTTATAAAATTAAATTACCTGGTTAAGAGACCTTTATGCCAAAATGTAGTCTGCGATTGAATTGAGAATAGATTATATTTTTATTATAGCTCCTCTACACGATGGATTTAAATATTTATGGTCAAATTTCGACTACAGGACGACCTCTAGTAAGTATAAAAGGTGCAGACTTGGTTTCAATGAGTTAGCCTTTGGTGTAATCCGACGACGCAAGATGTCACTGCTTTCCTCAAACCATTTGAATTTCGAATAACCTTAGTGGTTCGGAAATGTTACTTTTAAAATAAACAATCTTATGACTCACGTCAGAACGTCTATTTTTGTTTACACAGTTCAGTCGCTACGTAGGCGACCTCATTCTGAGCCTGTCCAAGCGAATTTAAAACTTATTGTAAGGAGAGTAAAGTTAAATTCGCAATAAAAAATATAACCTACGTATCCCACAAGCACCTAGTAACAAAAGGCAAATATGGCGGAAACTACTTTGACACTATTTTCTTGGCGCTATAATAGCGAATGGACAGATAAGAGGTTAATTTCCCTCTTTAAGTTGATAAGCTTCAGCGCGTTTTACTTTAATTAAAATAAACAGTCATAAGGCCTACGATATTGTACAGTAGATGTCCTTGATACTTTTTATGTAGGTAAAAAATGTAGACGTTTTATTTTAATACGAATAGCAGGTAAAATTTTCAAACAAGAAAAAAGTTGTGATGTGTACCTAAATATCTCTATAACATAACTATTTTAACGTATAAAATTAAATTTTATACCTATATTGTTTTTCTCAATTTTTGCCGATCTAACGATAAAGTACGGGCTCGAGTTGCATCACGTGCATTGAAGGGAAAAAACTACAATATTAACTGAATAATAATATTGTTAATAAAAATTCATCAAAATTATCAAACAGTGTAACAACCTATATAATACAATAAAAATGATTGCCTTTAAAGGCTATAATTTTATAATATTATTATAATTAGTAAGTATTGCGGAAACTCAAACATAATATGGAGTAACTTATTTAATTATAATAATTCAAGCAAGTTGTTAACATTACAGCAACTTTATGTAATGTTAACGAATCATATAACATACAGCATAAAATCAGATATTGTTATTATCATTTATAAGTTTTGATGAAATACCCGCCGTACATGATCAACTATCACTGCGCATCGATCGCCCTAATTTATTTGAATGTCAACCATATTCATAAAATATATTTTATATTCTGTGGCTTTATTCCGAACCACAGACAATTTGTTTTATTTTTCAAATATTGTTGTATTAAGCCAATAAATATTCTTGTTCTACATTCAAATGATTTTAGTGTTGAAATAGTCTAACTGCTAGTGTTGGCCCCCTTCCGTGCAATAATAAACTATTAGGGTTACGGTCGCGCGGGTTATTATTATTAATAAACCGAAATAAACCTGGAACACGGCTGGATTCCTGCCAAGATCGCTGTATCAGTTCAGTTTAGTACCAGATAATTATTAGATTTAAAATACGATATGAAGAGAGAAAATACGGAGGGAAATAACCTACAGTCTTTACCTACTTGTTGCAGATTTTTTAAATAATGATATCTCGTACGCAAGTGGCGCATATTTTTCAATAGCATTTTTCGTAAAAGACAAAGTCTTGAAAATAATCCAAAATATTTCAATAATCGCTTTTCATTTTTTAGGGTTCCGTACCCAAAGGGTAAAAGCGGGACCAAATCACTAAGACTTCCATTTCTGTCCGTCTGTCTGTCTGTCCGTTCGTCTGCTCGTCTGTGTGTCTCCAGGCTGTATCTCGAGATCAGAAATAGCTAAACAGCGGAAATGTTAAAACCAAACCAAATGATGAAAAATTAATTTAAAAATAAATTTAATAAATAAGAGTGGCTCTTAAATAGCTAATCACGTTTTCTGCAAAAAATGATTTTTTTTGCTATTTCTTGCTCAATATCAATAATGGCAACTGGCAGGCGCTTGAAATTTTCACAAAATATAAAGTTGTATTTATACTCAGTAATCAAATTTAAAGAACATATTTATAATCAGTAATCAAATTTAAAGAAAATTAATGATCCTGGATCCTCATACTAAAAACACAATTTTTACCTATTTTTGCTCTAACATGGTACGGAATCCTTCGTGCGCAAGTCCTGCTTGGCCGGTTTTTTACATTTTTTTTTTAAATTCTCTTGTAGGTTATAGCTATTATTACTGAATACTAAATTATAAAAACTTATAACGATAAGATCCCTAGTTTGTTACGTGGTTACCGCATGTGAATACCCTCTGTGTTCCGCTCAGTGGGCTCCACGCATCCGCGTTACGTCAGAGCCTGGGACTGTTCCAGACTGTTCTAGAATTTCTAAACGAGCAGGTGGATAACCTAAAAGAAAGGTAAGGCGGAATATCAGTATGCCACAACACCTTACGCTATCAAAGTTGGTAAAATCCGTAATAAGATTGTGATAAAAGAATGGTGAAGCAATTGGTACAGCAATCCTCCAAAGCGATATCGAAGTCTTAGTGGTAAGATTTTGGCCAATATAGGAGTGAGCAAACCATTGACCAAACTATGCCGTGCCGCAGCGTGTCGGGTCTCAACGGATAAATCCGCTTCCACAAAATTTGTATGAAGACAGATTCCCGTATCGCACACCTAGACGGAGCGTGCCGGGTCTCAGCGGGGCGGATTTTTGCGCGGCGATGCGACACGGCCCGGCAAACCTTCAACAGTGTGACCACATTTACTAGATTTCTAGTTTTTTGGTACAAATGAATAACGGTTTAGTGGGTAGTCCAAAGTCTTTTAGTAGATAATTGTAAGAAATTGATTTTAAAGAATAGAATATAATAAAACACTTTAAAAAGATAATGAAGACAGTCTATATAAACATTCAATTTTATTTTAGTTTTAACCACGTAATACATTGATAAATAAAGGAGAAATTTTGGTAATTCAGCCAAAATACGGTTTACTACATTTTAGTAGAAATAGTAGAATATTGCAACGTTTTTGGTACATCGAGTTACGAATGATTTAAAAGTGGTCACACTGACGTACTCAAAATCCGTCAATGACATGAGACCCGGCCCGTCAATAGTGTGCCATAACGCATTTTGCGCTGAGCCCCGGCACGGCTCCGTCAAAGTGTGCGCGTACCTATTGCAGCAAAAATTTGCATCATAATAATTAGCACCATCGTAGATACTGCTCATCCACTCTTTGGACCCAAGTGGTTAAACACCTGGAACAGTAACTGATGGTCTTGAAAGCACCTTCTTGGCTTCCAGTCTTTGGGACCATATAACCCTAGTAGCAATGGAATTGGACAAGATTCTTCGTCAAGATACTTCGAAAAGTACTTTGTGAAGAATTGGACAATTCTTGGTCAAGACACTCGATCAAGATTCTTCATTCA
>JAOTAV010044736.1:0-17292 GCA_026546445.1 Cyclargus thomasi
AAACCGAAATAACACAAATTTAACAAAAAATACAAAACTCACAACGTCACTCTCTGAAATCCCCGCCAAAACTCCCCACGACTTGTGTCTTACGCCCTTCGTCCACCAAAACCGTCAACCGAGAACGAGCAATACGAATAAAATGCAACTTTATGATCTAGGCTATAGGTTTAATTTTTTAGCGACATCGCTCTATCGTCAATGTCATCGCCGTCATTAAAGGCGTAGAGGAAAATGAAACCTGTAGTCTGTGTCATAAAGTTGAATTTTACCCCGCCGCAATATTCTCGTTCCCGGTTGATGGTGTTTGTGGACAAACGGCCTTACTCTAAGTAAATATACTTTATTCTCTGGTTCTTACATATTATATCACACTTATGTTATATATTAGCTTTTACGCTGACGCCTCCGTGGCCTAGTGGTACAGAGCTCGGCTCTTCACCCGGAGGTCGTGGGGTTCGATTCCAGCGTTGGAAACTTGCCATTCCCAAGTTTGGTTAGGAAAATGCAGGATGATCACCAGATTGTTTTTTTTTTAAGATATTTAGGGGGCAAGCGAGCAGACGAGTTATCTGATGGAAAGCAACTGGCGTCACCCATAGATACTTGCGATATCTGAAGAGTCGCAAGTGCGTTGCCGGTCTCTAAGAGGGTTACGGGAATGAGCATCAGTATTATGCATTTCAGATCGGAAAATGTCTCACTGGTACACGCCTCCACCGGGGTTATCAAAGGTTTCTTCCAGTTAGTTAAGTATGAAGATAATAACAGTCATAGGAAAGGACATTTATGCTTTTTATCTTAGAAAAAAAAAACGGTTCCCGTGCGATAAACTAATTTCGATGAAACGAAGTCGCGGCCCTCATCAAATTACCGGGTTCTTGTTTGTAATGAATACAATATCTCTTCTGGCTCTCTCTGGCATTGTTTAAATATTCCTAAGAAGGGGCACTCAAGATGTCGTTGTTTAGACGTTCAATATAATTGTATCAGTCCGTCGACGAGGCAATTGTAGATAAGTCGGAACTTGGCCGGCTACGACGACGCGGTCCTATTAACTTGTATAAACCCGTTTCACACCCGACGATAACGACCACCGTACGACATTCACAGTAGTGAATAGATAAGAAAAAAAGTTGGTAGAGAATAAAGATAATTTTCGTTGTGGTAGAGCTGTTTTAGAAATTTGAAGGTTATACAATCCATACGCGGTTAGAGGTAAGGCAGTTTTTCCATTCAAACGTTGTCTTCTATTTCCTCCCTGGAAAATGCCGGTAGAGTTATATTCTTTTAATTAATTAGTTTTTTCCGCGGCTTCGCTCGCGTTAAGAAGTATTTTCATACAATCTTTTAACCCCTATTTTACCCCCTTAGGGGTAGAATTTTTAAAATTCCTTCCATATTTCATATTGGGGATGTTCACCCAATAAAAAATCCTATTCACCAAATTTCATGGCTTTAGCTTTAATAGTTTTTGCACGGCGAATATGAATCAGTCAGTCAGTCAGTCAGGACTTATTATTTTATATATATTGATATTAGTGGCAACTATAAGCATGTCTTTATGTTTTCTTTTTTTTTCATAATTTAATTATTAAAACAGATATGAACGTTTAAAAACCTGAGAAGGTGGCCAGATTTTTAGCTGTGTTCAAACATCCAGAAAACAATTTTGGCTAAATTATATAAAAAAGGGAAAACATAGCGACACAGCTCAAGTCTTTTTTTAATTTTTTATGAAAAAAAATACCTAAACTGATAAAGTTTTGAAGACGGAATCAGCTGATAACGCATTGTTAATTTCCTGTCCTCTTAAAAGGTTTTTTCAATCTAAGATGCAGTTGTCCTCCTCGGTTTGTATTTAGAGACAGCTATTGGTATCGAAAATACATATTTTTCATTTCTGCCGCTGGTGTATTCTCTTAATATTATAAATTCAATAAGTATCTTCTGTCTTGTTTTTAACACTTTATTTTAAAAACATATTATGGTAGTCGATTAGTTAATTTTTTGATAATTTAGCCAATCAAAGTGACGCCCAGATTCTAGGCATTTTTGACATGAGTTGATCTATTCGTGATCGCTTTTAATTCCCTAGTACCAAAAGATTAACCAACCAATAACGTTTTTAAAAGGTAAGGTACTGTAAGGAAACCTCAGAAACTGAAAATAAGAAGGTGATAGTGATAGATAAATTCTCTGAAAACTAGTAAACAGAGCAAAAAAAAATTTGAAACAAATTTTGCTCAAGCCCGTGAGTAGCGAAGTTTCGTCCAAAATTTATAAGTAAGACATTAATTGAAAACAGAGTATGTGTGCGACAACAGTGGAAGAAGCGCGTAGCTTACATTTTAAAAGCTGCCGGATTTTTGCGTAAATGAACCCATTAGAGTTTAGGACCGGAAAAATGATATATAGCTAGATAGATAAGTTAGATATGTAATAGGAAATAATAAGTATTTACTCGAAGGTTGTACAATGTTAGTTATTCGCTTCTTTGACTTATGTCTCTAATTATAAAACATCACGGGTTGTTTTGATATCGTATGTTGTAAGTGTCCAGTGTAAATATAGCAACACATAATACAATCTCTGGTACACCAAACCGCGACTTAACGTTGGCCATATTTTTAATTTAAAGATTACCTTTTCCCTGACGCACTTAGTGAGGGAAGAGGGAGTAGACCAAGTGTGATATAGTGTGACAAGGGGGAAGGAGAAGGGGTGTTTAGTTTCGTGACACCACATTTCTTTCTTCTAAATTTAATTACGAAATTTTAAATATTGGGGTGGTTTCAATTTTTAGGATGTAAAATTGCGTGACATCACAATGGGAAGGGGGAGGGGGTTCTCAGAAATGTGACTACCTGTAACAAGGAGAGGGGTCCTAAAATTATTATCAGAAATTCGTGTGACGTTTATGGAATTCACTGTGTGTGACAGCGCAGCGATGAAATTTGCTGTTGTTGTTCGAATGGGAAAGTGACCCAGCGTCACACGTCACACAAAAAAAGTTACTCTTTTTGCGCTGTTATTGACACCAAAAAACTCTATATTCAAACTTTACCGATAATTAAAACACACTTTGTACTCAAGTACTAAGTTCAAACTTTATTTAAAAAAAAGCGTAATTAGTTTGGTTTTGTTACACACATCCTTACGGGAAAGTGTATTTATTTGTTTGTTTTTTGATTTTTGATATTTAGGGGGCAAAAGAGCTGACGGGTGACCCGATGGAAAGCAACTGCCGTCGCCTATGGACACTCGACGTGACATCTGAAGAATCGCAAGTGCGTTGCCGCCTTTTATGAGAGAATAGGGAATGGGAATAGAGACATGGGATTAGGGAAGTTGAGCCATCGGTGAACTCACTCACTGAACGAAACACACCACAACGCCGTTTAACTCCAGTTTTCTGTGTGGTCATTGGTGGTATTACTTCGATCGAGCCGGCCCATTCATGCCGAAGCATTGTTCGGTTCTCCCACGGCAAGTTTGTTTCGGTTTCTGAAGAAAGAAGAAAGAAGAAAAGAAGATCCATCGGTACACGCCTACGCCCGGGCTTGAACCTGCACCCTCTCGAGTGCGAACCAAAGGTCTTACCCTGTAGGCCCCTGACGCTCAAATCTCATCAGCTCACGGGGTTTTAATTGATTTGTGAAACTAGCAGATCTGTGTAGTATCGTATGCTTGTATAATGTTTATTGGCAGTATACTTAACAGGGATATACAAGAATGCCAATTAGGTACTGAACCACTGCCAGAATTTCTGTGTCAGAGACGTTATTAAATTCTATAGAAATTACACTCAAAGACAATTACACTCAAAGTCATAAAAGGCGTTTGAATGTTAAATATTAATAAATTCATTAAAATTTTAACTGACAGGTTTAAGAGTTTGTGGAACGAGTAACTATGTGTAGCGACTAGCGATCAAAAGACGGAATGTTATAGATGAAGACGTAAGTGGAAGAAGCGGACAACTAACATTTTGAAACCCTCGAGTATATACAAATTTTTTTTCATAAAATTTTGTCAAATCTTATAATTTACCTATTATATTATCTAGCAACTGTATCTACCTACAGATCAGACCCACATTATTTTAATTACAAATTAATTTTCGGTTCCAAAAGCGTCCAATAAATCCGGGAGTTCTGTTTTTTGTAAAATGTTGGTTATCACACTTCTGCAGCTGCTCGTGCAGCTTCTTACACTTATGTCTTCAAATTAACTAGTAGATTTAACATTCCGTTTATTAGTATTTCTAGTACTTCAGACTTGAAATGATACGCCGCTTTTCATGAGATTACTTAGTAAAAAAGGTACTTTCAATACCGCTAAGGTTTTATTCTAAGGATTTATCTTTTTGATCTTCTATATTAAGGTTTATTATTTGCTATTAAATTTTTTCATCAATCTCTTTCTCGCAAAAAGAAATTCGTTATAAATTTTATACTATTTTAAAGGCTTATTACTCTTTTATATTTCATCATAACAAAAATCAATTTGAGTGCATAGTTTTGATCGTGAACATTCTACATTATAAAATAGAATGTCCTGACTGACTTTCTTCAGACATACCTAAAACTGCTTAATCTGTTCAAAAACTCTTTTGACCCGGACCAAGGATCAAGTACACGAAGCAATTTACAGTTGTTCGGGTTATAAATAATAATGGAAGAAATGATAGAATTACGACTCAGAAAAGATTTTACTCAACGAGAATCATTTTGTACAATAATATTGTGTTTAAAAATTGTATAAAAACCGACCGAGATGGACTCGCGCACGAAGGGTTCCGTACCAGTAGAGAAATATTTCGAAAATTTTATTATGAAAGCTGAACAGTAATAGAAGTCGATCACGCCTTGCTAGCAATAGCACGATGTAGAGGTACTGCAGCGCCATCTAGTATAAAAAAGGATGAAAGCAGCAAAAAACCCCTTTATTCTAAGGGTTTAGAATAAAGGGGTTTTTTGTTTAAATATGTGTGTCCTTAAATATGTAATTTATATTGTTTTAGTATTTGTTGTTACAGCGGCAATAGAAATATATATTCTGTGAAAAATTCAACTCTATAGCCATTATTATTATAGCCACAATTATGTTATCGAGAATTGATACACAGTCTGGAGACAAACAAATACAGACGAACAGAAATCGGCACTTTAGTCAAGTTTTTACCCTTTGCGTAAGGAAACCTAAAAATAAATACTATTTGGTTATGGCCGAAAAAAAAGAGTGGTACTTACCTCTTTTATGCTTAAGGCAAAATGATGTTTGATGTTTGCCGCGGTTGTTTTGTTTGGGGCGAATTTGAAAGAGTTTTTAATTAAATAAGCGATGATTATTGTTCTTTTACGTAACACTTTTCGTCGGAAACTCGGGCGAAAACTCAATTTGCGAAATAATAACTGGAAATTTCTCCAAAGATTTTCACGGAGTATTAAGGATGAAAAAACTCATTTTCGGGCCTTTCACAGAATTAATTCGCGCGTTTACCTCCGGATATTTACCATAACACCATCACCATAATGTATTATAGCTTAAAGCCCGGGGGATAATGTTATGTTTTCAACTGGAAAAGATTTCGATGTTCCTATTACGACTTCGGTAGTCGTGTTTATGTAGTAGTGGGTGTAAAACAGTAAGTTATAATACTTTAGAGTTTGTATGTGTCCCTTATGTAGAATTATGTGTGAAAGTAGCAGCGACGAAAGCAAACTAAAAACTTCGTGATTTGTATGTGAAAACTCACCCGGTGTGACGCTTGGCTACACAAATAACATAAACTTTTTTCGCTTTCAGCGTTGTTAATTTCACAAGGAACTCTTCATAAGAGATACACCGCACCATAACTTTTGTTACACCTTGCGTAATACAGGGTGTAGCCATAGACCAATTACACAGGTCAACAAAAATAATTGAGTCTGATATATAGTGCATATTTTCTGATTATATAAATCGAAAAGTAAACAGGAACTCTATTAATATAATAAATAAAGTTTGCTTTTGTACTTTATATAATGAAAACTAAACGTATATGGTGCTTTGGCAAATTTTTTTGAAGAGCTGTTGAATCTATGATACAAGAGAGGGGCGTGGGGGGGCGGTGGGGGGGGGGTGAAGCGGGAGGTAGCAGAGTATCACGGCAGTTTGCGCGTCACAGAGTAAAGTATATGCGCTTGCGCGTGCGCGTTCTAAAGGAATAACGAATTTTATGTGTCGCCTAAGCCTAAAAATGTCATCGAAAAATTGTAAAAACGACGTGGATTCTTTTTGCTATGTTTGTGGTGAATTTATTAAAGTGAGAGCCAAAAAATTTAGTTTATCATCAAATAAGACACTTTGTGAAGCCTATGAAGCTTATTTTAACTTGCTCGTGAGAAAAAATTGTTAATCCACGTAAACGTCGCGCTGGCATTTTTATTAAAAAAAAATTAATACCAACTTCCAAAGGAAAAAAGAAAAAGAATAAAAAAGAAACTAAAAAGTATTAAATAATATTTATTCTTTAATAGTGCCTGTTTCAGAATTTGGTGATACATCAGCCTATTTCCGTACACAATCTTCATTATTTTAAAATCGGTACCAGCTAACATGTCATGATTTGTCTAGATTTAAATTTTTGACTGGTACCGACTTCAAAATTATGAAGATTGTTTACGGGAATAGACTGGATGCATCACCGAATTCCGAAATATATTTTAATAAATTCCTTCAGATTAATTCTATATAGTAATATTGATTCAGTAATATACAATAATAATAATAATTTACCTTTTTTACAGGTCATAATCTTACTAGCTAATAATAAATACATATTACATAGTCTTATCATAGATGATACTAATATTTTAATGTCAATAGAATCAGATTTTTTTTTGTCATTTAGAAATTCTGATATGGAATAATAATTCTTTATCTTAAGCCATTTAGTCATTTCCTTCTTGAACTTGTTATAAGGTAGTGATTTTATTGTTTTTTACTTGACTTTATTTTATTTTATATTAATCGCTTGACATGTTTCTGTATGGGATTGCCATAGTGAAACGAAAACGAATTGCCACGGGCATCGGACGGTATAGTTACGCCACTGATTCTAACGTATGTATTTGCATTGATTCGCTGCATTATCTATCGTATATCTTACTTCATTAAATTACGAGCTTTTACCGCGGCTTCGCTCGCGTGAAATCCGAATATCGCGTAAAAGAACTAACATTTTGGGAACATTATGTTTTTGTCCAAAACCATAAGTAGCCTATGTTTAGGGATGGCAATCAGCACAATCTGACGACTTATAACCTAAAAAAGCTAAAATTTATTAGATATTAGGTATATTTAATAAATTACATTAGTAAATTACATTAAAATTTTAAAAACTCTAAAACTTTACTTAAATCGCAGTAATGAAAATGCTAATTTAAAAAATAATAACTTAAAAAATAACCTTAAAAAACATTTTAAAGTTATTTTTTTAGTGCCTTTGCAGTTGTCAGGTTCTTTTGAAAATGCAATATGTATGATGTGCTAATATTGTATTAAACTTAATATCTATATATCTAATAAATTGTAGCGTTTTTATTTCATTTTATTTCAGTTTATTTCAGTTTATATTATCAGTCATAGAACTGTGGTTGTCATATTCGGAACTGCGGGACCCCGCGGTGCGGGAGCGCAATCCCTACCTATGTTACTCTCCCTGTATTCAACTGAGTGTTGCTTCGGTATAGCGTTAAGGAAGAATAAACAACTAATATACTTCCCATTTATAATATTAGAACTGATACACTTCCCATTTATAATATTAGAACTAATACACTTCCCATTTATAATATTAGAACTAATACACTTCCCATTTACAATATTAGAACTAATACACTTCCCATTTACAATATTAGAACTAATACACTTCCCATTTATAATATTACTATGGATAGCCGCCATATAAATCTATTTAGATATTTAACCTGCATGCAACAACAAGATAAGTAATCACCTCCGACTGCAACAGAACAAAAAAGCCTATTTTCTATTCAATACCGATTCTTTTATCGGGGGGCCGCCGCAGCCAGTGCCGGCTTCAGCACTAGCAGTGCCCCAGGGCGAAGTTCCGTCGGTGCCGTCTAACTTCAATTAAAAATACGTACAGAAAATCGGCCAGGGCCAGCCGGTCGCAAACTCACGTTGACTTATTGTTAGATTTCCGAATTTGCTTTCCGCATTCAGACGCCAGAATGTATCGAATGCGAAATTCATTCCGTACGGAGAAAAAAATGTAAAATGTGCCAATGTATTAATGGTACAACACATCGGTTGTCCGAATGTGGAATTCTGCACCACCGTCTACCAAGAACGAGATCATTTCGGCCCGATATAACGGTTTCATTTTTAAAGATATCACTCTACCGTCCATGTCGTGACCGTCTGCAGTGGCGTAGAGCAAAATGAAGCTTAAAGTCTATGTCATAGAATGGCATTTTATCTGTCTGAATAATCTCGTTAACGGTGCGGCGTGCGATGGACAAACTTCCTTAGCGGACACCCCGGGCGTTTGTCCAACCTTCCCATAAAATCGCTACTGGTCACAGCCTTCATTGACGCTATCGCACAAAGCTAGTTACGAGTTTTTAATTAATTTCCCCGGAGCAACGGAATAAAGTGAATAGAGAGAATCTATAATATTGTATCCGGGCTATTTATTCCATGTTTAAAAAACAGAACATCGAATTTTTGGCGAGGGTAATCAGAGTGAAATATGAAAACAGAAATATAATAATAATGATGTCTATGGATTCTTCACACCATGTCAGTGTCCCGTGCTAAGTACCCGAGGGACTTGTGTTACAGGTACCATATAACAGAAATACTTGCTATACACATATTTAAGATTTTTGTTGTATGATACACATATTTAATACAAATCCGAGACCCAGAAAGCATTGAACAACTTTTTTGCTCCGTCGACAGGATTCGAACCCGCGACCCCCAGCTTAAGCTACCAACGCGCTTACCAACTGAGCCACAGAGGTCGTCAATATAACTCGGTGTAAGAATTATGAAATTTGTGCAACGTTATTTATGGATAGTCCCAATATCGAGTTCCGTTTCTACCCTTGAATAGAGCCTTAAAAAGGACCCGAAAAAAAATTGGGGAAGTTTTTTCTATTTTTGTGCCAGGGCGGAAATTGAAGCAGTAGACGAAACTACGTCGTGGTATGTCGTCATGATGCGTCGATTGGGTTTGACATAATGTGGCCAACTCACTTAGATCCGAAATCTTGCTCTGTTTCAACTTTTTTTTTATGATATTCAGGGGGCAAGCGAGCAGACTAACTAGTCTGCTCGCATGATGGAAAGCAATTGGCGTCGCCCATGGATACTCACGACATCCGAAGAGTCACAAGCGCGTTGTCGGCCTCTATGAGGGAATAGAGATAAGGGATTAGGGAAGTTGGGCCACCGGTAAACTCAGACACTAATGGGGGTTCTACACGGCGGGAACAAACATCACGCAAACGTGCACTTTGATGCAATCCAAATTGCACCCTCAGTTCATGGCGAAAGATTGAAAATAGCTATACTCGCTGGACACTATTTACAACATTAATATTTAAGATGCACCCTCAACTCAATCTTACGCTATAAACTGAGGGTGCAAATGGGATTGCATCAAGTTTCGTGTTTGACAAACCCAAACCATTAACAACATTAATATCTAAAATGCACCTTCAGTTCATTGGCGTAAGATTGAAAATGTATTGCATCATCACCATTGCGTGATGTTTGTTCCCGCCGTGTAGAACCAACCATTACTCGAAAGCAAGTAGGGGTTGTAAGTGGCAACGTACAAGATGAGACTGGAGATGTTGCAGGAGCCCGGGGCGCGCGACTTTAAAATACGCCCCTGATAGTGATACTACGCACGTCCAAACTTCCATACCAATATTATTATAAATGCCAAAGTGTGTCTGTCTGTTACCTCTTTACGCCCAAACCGCTAGACCAACTTTGCTGAGACTACTTTGAGTCCCGAGGAAGGACAAATCAAATCAAATCAAAATCTTTTTATTCAAAATAAGTACTTTTAAGACAAAGCTTTTAGCCCGGAAAATGTACGGTTCCCACTCGATGAATGAATTTTACCATCTAGTTTGTAATATACATTCTCTCTGTACGCCAATAGACCGAAACCATAACAAAGATTTATAAGCACTTGTTTTGTACAAAACACCTTTTATTTTTTGTATTATGAATGGAACGTTTCGTAACAAGATATTTTTATTGGTCCTTATCGCGCATTATTTATGTGTTAGGTTAAAGAACTTTATAATGGCAATAAATCTATCACACGTCTCACAAATATATGAAGAATCTCTGAGTTATTTCGCAAAATATAGATGGTAAAGGGGGTTTGCCTCCCAGGGTCGAAACTTTGACTTTAGAGGTTGAAGTAGGATGGGGACGGGAAGAAAAATTCCAGAAACATGACTTTCCACGAAAGTAATTCTTAGTTGTCTAGCTCTATGGCTTAATAACTATATATATTTACTAATATAAGTCCCAAGGCAGCTTTAGCAAGTCCCTCGGGCTCCCTGAGATCATATCAAAGGGTTTTCGTGGTTGGATACCGCTGTCGATCCTGGCGACACAGGAGATGCAGTGGTGAAAATGTGTGGTGGGCCAAAGCCCGTTTTAAAAAATACATATATTAAAAATGCAAAAGTGTGTTTTATTTGTTTATACTCCATACAAAGCAACCAATCGAATTGATTTTTGGCATAGACTTAATTGTTGATGTTGATGGGGAGGCTGACTGTCATTTCTAAGGCTTATTTTGCTGGAAAACATCACGTTTCCGTAATTTTTGTATGCTTACACGATTGTTGAATTACACGTGAGCGAAGCCACGGTAAAAACTATTTTGAAATAAATCATTCAATATTTCAAATAACTTATTTGGCCCGGCCGCAAATTATCCGAATTCTGATCAGGGGGGTTATTACGACTTCTTATTTCCAGACAGTTTACGCCCAAACCAACTTTTATTTATACATTTTGGTAATATGAACCCTTATAGCCAGCCAGTCAACAGTCACGTAAAACTTAACTTTTATCGGCATTGACACCTTATTTGTGTTTTCGTATTAAGACTACGTGAGATCAGTTGGATTGCTTTTACGTCAAAAACTTTCAAATACAGCCATTCTTTTTACGCCAACTAATAGTAACTTTTTATGAATTGTTTACAAGACAAATATATATTATTTTTTTATTTATTTCATTTATTGTTATATATTGCTTTTTAGTCATATTATTAAATACTTTCTTACTTTATTGGTTATTTTAGTGATTAGAATACTTAATATAGTAAAATAATTAGAATAAGCTAGATGTTTATGCTTATCTTGTTTTAGCTGTACTTTAATATTTATCATTCTCTCTCTCCAACTCAATAACATAATATGGATTGTAAAATTGTAAATACTTATTGACTGAAGGAAAAAAGTACATGGTCATGAATAAATTAAAAAAAAACTTTCCAACCGGATACAGTTAATTATCTATCGTATCACGAAAATGAAACTGCCGGAAATCATAATAATTATTATTTTATCGTAAGCTTAGTAAATGACATTATGAATTTAACTAACATTAAACATAAATAATTATTAAAATAAACACAAAGATTACATTATGAAGTAAGTGTGCTGAAATAATAAGAGTTAAGTATTCGATGGCGTAACTTGAATGGAATTGGTTTGACATCTAGTTCATAAACTTGCTGGAACTTGGCTGGAAATAAGAGGTTATAATAACCCCCCAGAAAAATTCAGACGCCTATCATGCCATATAAAACCTTCAGTCCGTAGGTATTAGCTCCGTAGTTGTAGCCAGTAAATCTACAGCAAAACATATTTTTTGCGTTTTCTGATCAGAATTTTGGATAAAGTCCGGCTGGACTTGTACATCGCATCCTTGCTCTAAAAACTAAAAAAAAAAACTTACGTGTATCATCATATTGCACTCCATGGAACTCGCTGAAGCACTTCTGTATCGCGAGGGTATTCCAGGGTGTGGGGTCCCAGCACAGAAGCCCGTCGTAGTACGCCGGGCAAAAACTGTCTGTCCTGTTGAGGTTCTTCGCCAAGCACTCCTCCTCGAACCCCGCACCCCCCTCGGCACTCTCCAAAGTCTGTAGGTCCTCCAGCTTGACGGCTTACTCCATACTCAAGTAGGTATCACTGAGGCAGCCATGATAGTGTTGTTTGCGCGCGGCTTATGTCTCTTATCAGATAAGAATGCAAACATTACATGTAGCAAAGAACTCACACGCCCGCGCGACCTGTAAAGAAAGAATTAATTAGAATGCTGTGTCGACCGATACTTGTGTTTGGTATCAGAGAAATCGGCGTAATCTACGTAATTTGGTCGGGTTATGTCAACATTTTGCGCGTGCGACGTTTGATATCTCAAAGAGGAAAACTAAAAAATGTTTATAAGCTTATGAGAATAACCTAAACTAGAAGTCGCCTTATGGTCGAAATTCGACCATAAATATTTAAATCCATCGTGTAGAGGACCTATAAAAATCTATAATCTATTTTCAATTCAATTACAGACTTTAATTTGGCATAAAGGTCTCGTTACCAGACCAATAAAATAAATTAAAACTTTAACCAAAGACCAAAGAATATTTCGTGTATAATTAGATCGTGTGATGTCAAAATATTGAAGTGTGCGTGTTGTAGTGTACGTAGATTTATATTTATTGAAAATATGCAAAATTAAGGCACAGTTTAAAATTATAATTAACTGGGAGAAATTTCATGCTTTTACATCTACGTGTCTTTCTTTAAAAGGGGTACAAAGTTTTCCGCTCGCGTATTAATATATAGATGTTAAATTATTTCTGTGTAGTATGAAGTATTTTCAAGAGTATCTCCAAGGTGAAGATGACTTTCTACTTTTTTACACGGAGGCGTCGTAGTAAAGGCTTATCTTAGGCCTGAATCTGTATTTCTGCGTTTTGCGATGCGGCTGCGAGAGCGGCGAGTTCTTACACAGATTTATAAGGAAGTAAACTGGATGGTAGCGGTGTGGGTGGCGCCCGCAGTCGCCGCCGCCCCTTAGATGACCGAGATCCAGATTGAGGCCTTACGCCGTCAACCGAGAACGAGATTACTTCAGCCCGATAAAATTTACAATGGGATTTAGACTATAGTTTTATTTTGTTTTATTTTTTGGACTATAAATAGTAGAGATATAAATAGTCCAAAATAATCTCGTTTTCGGTTGACGGCGGTGGTGGACAAACGGCGTTAAGATCTCGTTACGATCATGTGTCTGTGCACACAAATGTGACTGACAAAAATTCTAGTAAAATACCAATTTATGCACGGAGCCATACGTTTTATTTTGTACCGGCATTGGTCTAGCGACCGATGTTGCTATTGTTTTTAAGTGGCGAGGAAATCCCGTAACGGTCGCGTGCCGCGCGGGTCGGAATGCCACCTCAAGATAAGCCTTTACTAGAACGCTACCGCGTAAATAACAAAGTAAGTGGGCTATTTAATAATATTAGAGGTCGCTATCACACACCACATCGAGTGGTGGCGTATGACCGAAAAAATTGGTTATGTTTGGAAGAGGCCTTTGCCAGAGAGGGGTTCCTCAATAACAGAGAGAAATAAAAATATAAATTTTAAAAGTTTAGTTAGCGACATTTGACGTTACATACTAAATATATAGGAAATATATTTTTTTATTTTTTTTTCCTTTTTTTTATTCTATTTTAGAGGTCACCATATGGTCGATAGACATAAAATCAGACTCTGACTATAAACAAAAAAGTATTTAGTGTATAATTATCGTGGAATGTCAAAATATTGTAGTGTGCGTATTGTGGTGTGCTTAGCGTTTTATTTCGTAAAATATGCAATATTAAAGCATATTTTCAAATAATATTGGCATTCCACGTTCTTTGTCCATATCAACTATGTAACTCGGAGAAAATTTTATGCTTTTATATCTACGCGTTTTCAGTAAAAAGGGGTACGAAGTTTTCGTCTCGCGTATTAATATATATTGATATTTATACCACACTGACTACTGTATTATGAGCAATATTATATGACTGATTGCTAAATGTGAAATAAAGTGAAAACTTTTACAGCGCCCTGATTCACGATGTAAAGTTTGAATGACCATTGACAGCTATGAGCTAGTTTGAATTTTGAGAAAGGTTTTTTTGGGATATTAGGGGGTAAGCAAGCAAATGGTGGAAAACAACTGCCGTGCCGACATTTTTATGGCGAACTCACTCACTGGTCGAAACACAGCGCAACGTCGTTTCACGCTAGTTGTCTGTAACGGCCTTACAGACAACTAGCAAGGTTATTCGGTCGAGCCAGTACATTCGTGCCGAAACATGTGTCTCCCACGGCAATGAGCGTGCGTAATATGTACTCGAGATCAGAAATTGTCTCAACGGTATACACCTTCCACCTATTTTTACGGGGGAGGGCAGTGCCTATCTCTGGCTTTGGCCAGTAACATAAAAATTTTAGTACTACATGACACACACACACACACACAATGGAGTTGCCATTGTGCTAAAATTCGTTTACGCGGAAATCATACATTTTTCCGACATATAGTATTCACCAGATCATTATGTGGTGGGCCCGAAACCCCTACCCCCCTTATACGCCTATGACCTAGCTCCCTCTAGTGTGCGTAAATAGAACAGAGTGTATTTAGAAAGTGAATTAAGCTAGCTATAATCAATACTTCTGTTAAAAGTTCTAGTAATAAAAACATTTTAAACAACTCCAAATGAAACGTTTAAAGTTTGACAAACAACACTTAATTTGAGTGATGCGGGTTTAATTAAAAGCTAATTTAAATTTGGAACGAATGGCGCGAACGTGATCTGATTGGCTTGTTACAAATAAACCTTTAGACCTATCAAACCTATCAAAATGAAAATTTGTACAGAGTAGAAATATACACAGTGTAACAAAAATAAGAGATAAAACTTTAGGAATTGTATATGTCCCCGGAAAAAAAAAATTCGTGATTAGCATGACCAAGCGCCAGGCTAATGACAACATAGCTTTGACCATAAAAATAACTTTTTTTTCCTTTCAGACCGCTCCTTTCACAGGTCACTCTATATAAGGGACACTAACGATCGTAAAAGTTTTATCACTTTTGTTAGACCCTGTATACTCAGAGGTATAACCACAGTAAAAGTAAGACGTAATTACTTTCTGTGGTAGATATCTACTAGATATTTTACTCACGTTAAGGGCCTGTTTCATCGTTTAGTGATAACGTTACTGTTAAGCTATCCACAACATTTCTGACAGTTTTTCCATACAACATCTGATAAATAAAATTGGTGGAACATACCCTTTAACAAAATTAACGAAAACATAATTATATAATGTTTACGTCAATTCCATTAAACAAAAAGTATTTTTTCCTAGAGATAGGAAAATATTTGTAATGAAATTGAATAACAAAGAAAAACTTAACAATCCCATTTTCATTGTTTGCGATTTATCGTATACGGTAAATCAAACATTCACTCAATTTATTTCACTGAATGTCCGTGAAGTCTGATTGATTTTAATTTTTCATTTTTCTTAATTGTTGCTAAAATTATTCTGGTTTAATTTTCTCCCAATCAGAATACATTTTGCAAGTCAGCTTTTAAATTAACAGTGAGAATCTTTAAAGTATTACATTTTTACGAATTAATCCCACATTCAGTGAGTTATTATTATTGAAATACATACCAAATTTCAGCAAAATCGGTTAAGTTTTGGCGTGAGAGGTAGCAGAGAGACAGACGGACACAGTTCCGTATTTGTAATATTAGTACGATAGAATAATATCCGTTTTCCGCTGAACATTGCTCACAGGCTCACAGTTATTAAATTAGCACGACAAGTTAGTTTCTTACCGACATTAATTTCGCGACGGGATAGGTTTCAGCACTGAGTGGCAATTAGGTTCTGTGGGCACCACGCCAAGTTAGCGGGTTGGAAACGCCGACGGCCATTTTGAACTCTGTAGCGGAATAAACTCATGTGAACATATTATGGACTTTGGTATAGAGTACTCCTAACCGCTGTTCCGCGGGCCACTTGTGGTCCATGGAATCGTCTTAAGTGGTCCATGACCCGACGTTTCCAAAGTACCTAATGAATTTGAAGAAGGAGGTATTGAGAAGAGGAACTTTAGTAAACTTAATGTTGTTTGTTTAAAACCGGCCAAGTGCGAGTAGGACTCGCGCAAGAAGGTTTCCGTAACATGTAAGAGCAAAAAATTAAAAAACGTACTCCTGAAGGTCAAATAAGTTTAGCTTTAAACTTTCTTACAAGTGATAGCGCGATGTAGCCGCACTGCAGCGCTACCTAGTACCAAGAAGGAGAAACTTAAAAAAAAAACAGGTTTGTTGTATGGCAGCCACTCTTAACTATTTAATATATTTTGTACTTAGTATTTACTGTTATAGTGACACACAGACATCGAGCGTTAGTAATAGGGTCCTGTTTTTACCCTTTGGGTACGAAATCTCTAAAATCATGAACCATACATGGTCGGCGTTGTGGTAATAAGCCTACGTCTACTGTGATGTCACCTTTTAGCTCATAACAAGGATGAACTAGTGACCTAGGACATAACATATTAGATAGGTCAGCTTACATAATAAACCGAGATCTGGTAGGAATTTTTGAGTAGGTATTTGGGGCAGCTGAAACCTTGTCATGTACCTCTCCTATCACACCCCAATACAGAACTACCGACCTGGCTGGTGAGAAGCGGGGCTAAAAAAACCCATTAAAAATCCAAAAATATATCTCGGAATTTAATTATTTGATATTAAAAAATTCTGTATTAAAATATCAAGTTTCCCCAAATACATTTTTTATACTTTGCAAGCATTTTTTTCAAACTATGTTTGCACGCGCCTGACAATGTTATTAATCTCCACTAAATCATCTGGCTTATAATTTTTTCTATTCTTTAAATATTCAACTACAACATATAAAAATTCATTTTGCTTCAAATATTTTTTTTAATATTTTTTTTACTTTAGGAAAAATGTAGGGTAGGCCCCGCTTCTCATCAGCCGACGTATTCGGGTGTAATAGTAGAGTTATAGTTGACGACCTCTGTGGCTCAGTTGGTAAGCGCGTTGGTAGCTTAAGCCGGGAGTCGCGGGTTCGAATCCCGCCGACGGAGCAAGTTTTTCAATGTTCCTGGGTCTTG
>JAOTAV010044747.1:0-17291 GCA_026546445.1 Cyclargus thomasi
AACTTCACGTATTAGGTGTCACGTGACTGCTGACTGGCTGGAACTTGGCTGGGAATAAGAGGTCATAATAACCCCCCTGGATTATTAATCTTTGCGTTATCAGTGAATGATTTACCATTATTTTATTATTTTAGGTAAAAATAAATGATATTAGCAACTTTTACGATACGATACCAAAAATACAAGTCATAGGGCCTGTTTCACGGCTTACAAAGTCTGTTTATTTGACAGATACAACTTTATTTGACAGATTTTATATAGAGAATCTGTCAAAAAAGTCGTGGATAACAGAAATTTTAACAGTAAGCGGTGAAACAGGCCCATAGTCTATTAAAAACCTTCATAAAGCATACAACATTTTGTAGTGTATAAATATTTAATTTAATATAAAGTTATGAAAACATTAAGAATTATGTTAGTCGAAAACATTTAAGGATATAAAAACGTACAAATAGATACACTAACTTAACACTAGTTTTACTGAAACATTTATTATTGTACAGATTGTAGAATTTATACGTACGCCTACACGTAGGGACATTCAACAACTACTTACTTTAATCAAAATCTTACCAGTTACTTAATAGTGTTGCTGCCAACTTATCATTAAAATAAGTTATTTAAACATTAAAGATCTTATTACAAAATATTTAACCATTTTTAGGTGTCAGTGTATAAAGTTTTGCTCAACTTAATAATTTGTTCAACATCTATTAAACAATTATTAGGACTTTATTATATTAATGACGTTTATTCTAAGCAATCGTTCAACAGTTGTTTATATCTTTTGTATACGTAATTGATTGTATGTTGATTCTTGGTGGAAATTCATGTTCAACATTAATAAAACTCACTTGTTACTTATAGTGGAAACAGTGCCAGTAACAAGTAAGTTTTATTAATGTTAAATCTTTTGTAACTAGACGGTAACCCCCTTAAACATAAAAATATTATAGCAATATTTAATTAATCAAGGTTCGCTGTCCCTTTCTGTCGTGTCTGTCGTTTTTAATATTCCAGAAAGGAACAGCGAATCTTGATTAGGTGAGATTGCTGAAATATTTTTATGAATAAGGGGGTAAGTCTTCCTAAGTGAGGTCGTTATTCCTATATGACCAGTCGTACCATATAATGTTACTCAGTAAACGGTCGGCCAGCGCCTGTATCTCTAGAGATACGAGGCGGCGCCATACTTGAACACCAAAGGATTCGTGATGATGGGGGATATTCGGTCCGCATGGTAGTCCGGGCCCTGGTGCTTTGGGTGGTTCAGACACTTGTCTACCAGATTTGAGACCTTCTCGGCGTGGATCCTGTAGTTGACCCTATCGGAACTCATGGAACCGGTCATGACTCGCTGGAAGCTCGAAGTCAGGACCCAGAGCTCCTCTTGATTCTTCAAGTTTTTGACGATCTTGACGCCGCTCGCGAACTGAAGAGTCTCCTTGTTCACGGCGATTTCGTGGAAGTTTTCAGGTACGTATTCGGTGCGAGAGTTCCAACACCAGATGCCTGGTGGTTCCATCATGCCAAAGTACAGGATGCCGTTGCTGTCCATCGCCTCGGCTGCAGATTGGATGGGACGACGGCCGGGAAAAACCTGCGAATGAGTTGATTTATGAGCCGTGTGACGTTAGGATTGATCGGAGAAAACCAGTTTTTTCCTGCAACTTAGCACGCTTGGAACTATAACGTTTAGTATTAACCATCATTCCATAATTTATTAATATGCATTATAAGCAAAGCTGTGTCTCTCTGTCTGTAATCTCTTTACGCCCAAAATACTGAATCGATATTGCTGAAATTTGGTGTAGAGGTACGTTGAGTTTTGGGAAAGACATTGGATAGTTTTTATCCCGGCAAAATGTACAGTCCCCGCGCGATAAATGAACGTTGGAACTGGAATTGCGGGCGTCATCCAGTAATTAAAAAATAATAATTAAAGCTCATACATACATTGATTGAATTAGGATCAGCGTTGGAGTCCATGATGAAGGACGCGTTCCGGATGACGCTGGTTCGCACCACGTTCTCGGTGGTGGAGGCGAGGGAGTGGAAGTACAGGTAGCGCTCGTAACCCTTTTTGTACGGCGACAGAGCCATACCAATCACGCCGTCCATCAAGTCGAAACTCTCACCTGGAAACAAAATTAAATATTGAAGCTGATGCGTCTTCACATGGTCTTTACCATGCTATACACAACAATCATAGAAGTTGAAACAGATGCAGATCGAAGATCTAAGTAATTTGGTCGGGTTATATCAAACTCAGCCGACAGATACCGACTTATATGGAATTGACGTATTCCGACCAAATGACGTAGGTCCGTAACTGGCACTTTTTCAATTTTCCCCATTATTCAGTTTCCAACTGAAACGTTATTATATTCTCGACTGCCAAGGAAGCGTAATCTTCTTGCGCGTATCTCTTTATTGCTCGATAAGTACTTATATCAGCTGGATTTGCTAAGCGGAATGAGTATCGGGGGATGTGTGTGTGTGTGTGACATAACGCTAGCAACTTAGATCGGCAATCCGGCTCTGAATGAACTTTCTTTATTTAATTTTCTTTCTCTATAGTGCCTATAGTTTTTTTATTAAATTCTCTTGTTCCTGTATTATTTTTATTCGAGGGATTTATATACAATATTATCTAGCTACAATATATTCGGTAATTATGTTCGGTTTACATTTTCTTTTTTGTTGTTCCTATTAACATATTTTATAATACTAATACAATATGCCAAAAAGTCTTCTCTTCTTTTCTTATCTCTTACAAATTCTTTTATGTTATTTGAATTTATATCTGCTCCTATTCTCATCTCCAGATCACACCTTAGCCTCTAATATATTAGGCATTCTGTGTGAAGATGACGTACGTCTTCAGTTTTACTAGAATAGTTAGAAATATACTGGATTTTAGGTTAGAAATGCAAGTAACACGAGTGAATTGTATGATAAAAGTAATTACTAATAAGTATAAATACATAAATCACTATGACAAAGTAGAGCTTACTGCTAAGTAGGTCAATGGTTTGCCATTGAATATTCTTTAATTACGTAATAATTATTGAAAAGGAAAACATAACAGTTATCCCAAAATAATGAGACATTAATGAAGATCATTGATCATTTACTAAGCTGTATAGAAATAGAACAATGATTCAAATAGTTTAAGTGTAATTAAGTCGTTAGTTTGAATGGTCCACTCGACATTGAAGATGATTTCCTTAATAGCCACATCCAGTCATACAATTCGTTATGGTTTGTTATAAAGCCTGCTATTTATTGCATTTAATACGCAGCATTTTCAAAATGCCACTAGACATTATATTATGTAGACACACTAGATTTGCCCGCGGCGTCGCTGGTGTGGAATATAATAAAAAAATGGCTTGAAATATATATTGTTTTTGGAACTCTCCCAAAAAATTACGTTTGCAGAAAACTTAAAGCGCATAATATATACACACTTTTTATACAATTAATACACCATATATAATTATAGTGAAATTATTTTATAGATTTTTTTTGTTCCATATCATATTTTTACCTTTTTTTAAAAAAAATAGGGGGCAATCAATACTAACCATCGATAGTGAAGGTCCCGTAGGACGGGAAGGGGTAGAAGAGGCGGTGGGTGACGCGCCAGGAGCGATTCCGTAACACGTCCACCACCAGCAGCCCGTAGCCAGTCACGTCGGCGACGTACACGTACGTATCGGAGCAGGACTCACGCACGTCGACAACCTGGGAAGGTTAAATGGGTTTTAGGTCGGGTTAAATCTTTTTTTAGGATTCCGTACCCCACGGGTCAAAACGGGACCTGCATATTGCTAATCCGTCCGTCTGTCCGGCTATTTGTCTGTCTGTCTCCAGGTTAATACCGTTCTTAAGATACAGTCTCAAGGACGGTAATAGCTAGAGAGTTGAAAATTTATTTCAGTTCACATTTTCCTAATTATTGGCTTTAGAACAAGACAGATGGAAGAGCTGGGGGAATGCCTTTGACCAGCAGTGGGAAAGTGTAGGATCCTAAAAAAAGGCGCAGGGCTTAAAACTTTCAGTGGTGCGAATATGTGGTGGGCTATTTCCCTATGGTATAGATAACTATATTTTACTGAAAAAGGGCTAAGCAATAGAGCTAAATGATACAGTACAAGTACGTGTAAACACATACTCGTACGAGTATATTACCCGTACCTATGTCCATCACCTGGTAGGTAAGGTTACATCCATAATATTTCCATGTACTAATTATAAATTGTCACTGTCCGTCTGTCTGTCTGTTACCTCTTCACGCCCAAACCACTGAATTGAAAAACATTGCCGAAAGATATAATAATAACTTTTTTATAATTAAAAATTACATTAGATCGCAATGGTTTCTGCAGTCCGGTTGTTTGTTTTTTTGACATTTAGTTTGTTTAAACGCCGGGCTTGACGCTACTTACTGGAGTAATAAACAGAGATGTAGGTGTCTGGGCCTTGTCGATTTTGTGTCGGAAGACCAGGCGGTCGGTGTCCAGGTCGAAGGCAAGCAGCTGTGGCGGGCAGCGCGCCGTGTCTCCGACCTTGCCCGCATCCATCACCCAGAGACGATTACATCTGTCTATCTGTAGAGATGAAGCTGTTAGTTAGAAAATAATATCCATACTAATATTATATGGGAAAGAGGTGTTTGATTTTTTGTCCTTAATTTGCCGTAAGGGAGCAACCAAACGACTTGATTATATGCATTGACTTGGTTGAAAGGATTGAGAGTAACATAGGCTATACTTGTTCGACGACTGACTGTGGCTCAGTTGGTAAGCACGTTGGTAGCTTAAGCCAGGGGTCGCGGGTTCGAATCCCGCCGGCGGAACTAAAAGTTTTTCAATGTTCCTCGGACTTGAATGTGTATTAATTATGTAATATCTTAAACATGTGTAAAGTATATAGGTATTTTTCTTCAGGTACTTATCACGGGACCATACTGACGTGGTGTGAAGCGTCCATAGATATTATTATCCATAGATATATTACTTTTGGTCTTGGAAAAACATAATGTTACATAACCTTCAAAAAGAGAGCGTATTCCCTATGAAAAGGCTGGCAATGAACATATAACTCTTCTGATGTTGCGAGTGTGTATGGGCTTCGGTAGTTGCTTTCCATCAGGTAGCCCGTTTGCTTGTTTGCGCCTTTATTTTTATTATTTACCGGTATTTACCGGAGGCTCAATTTCTTTCAACCTATTAAGACACAGGGCTTAAAACTTCTAGTGGTGCGAATATGTGGGGGAATATTTGCTCTATACAACATATTTCTTTTACCTAAGCCGGCTAAGCACTAAAAACTTTCTTGATATTACAGTGTTCACGGGTAACAGTAGTTCCTTTCCAACAAGTCCACCATCTATAAAATAAACATCATAATGTTAAACTTACAGCGACCCTGAAGACGGAGGTCATGCCGTCACAGTTAGAGCCCTGGTTGTCGTGCCACGAGTAGTCGGGGTAGGGGGAGATCTTGCCGCTGTCCTCCACCACGCCCAGCGTCGCCGGACGGCCCTCGTCGAAGCGCGGGATCGTCACAAACATACGGGATTTCTGGGGCGCTAAAAATGTAGTTCTAGTAAATGCCTGAATTTAATTTATTTATGAAAAAAAAAACGTCAGAAAGCCCGCGGTCGTGCGCTAAGTGCTTGTTGAAGAGTGTGAAGTGCGAACGTTGTAATAGAAAGAAAGGAAAATAAATTTAAAGAAAATAATGCAACTATATATTATAGTACAATAGTAATTCGGTGCGAAATGTTAAAACGCATGGTTCCAAAGTGTGTCTGAATTCTAGGGCTTACAGACAATGACCGGTACAAGGAAAATAAAACTTGATCAAGTAAAGCGTTAATTTCTATCATGGCCGATTATTATTTCATGTCTTGTTTACACGTATTAAGTAGATAAGTAGGTAACTAAATTTTAACTACATTTTATGTCATTTAACTTGCCACTGAATTTTTTGTTTACATGAACTTAATAACTTAAAATTTAGTTACCTACTTATTTACTTAATACGTGTGAACAAGACATTAGTCCAGAAGAAGTACGTGGAAAGACGTAGAGTCTGGAAATTTTTCAAATCTTAAAGAACGCTTTCTTCAAAAAATATATATATGTCTGATTTATAGGCGTTACCTATCTAATGCTATATTATTACCATAGAGCAACGGTATGCAATAATATTTGACTGCTTAAGTATGATTTAGTCAGTATCGTAGAGCCAAAAGCCTAAAATTAATATTATATTATTGTGGACTAGCGTCGTTATTGTCTTTTACATGAATAAGTCTTAAGTAACAATGAGGCTAATTTAGCGGAAGAGTTAGGAGTTCATAAACAATTAAACAACCTGGCATTTGAAGACATAAGTGGAAGAAGCGAATAACAAACATTTTTCAACCTTCGAGTAAATACTCATTTTTTTCCATAAAATTTTGATAAATGTTATAACTTAGCTTGCCTTTTTTTGGCTTGCCTATCTATACATCAAATTCATTTTCGCGGTTGTGAAGAATCCATTTACGCAAAAAACCGGCAGTTTTTAAAATGTTAGTTACCCGTTTCTTGCACTTATGTCTTCATTTATGGGGAAAATTCTTAGGTTAGGTTAGGAAGTTATCTAACCAGTTTTCTCAAGTTCAGAATCCAGATAACTAGGTGTAACCGAACATTTTACAAGTAAATTTTTGCTATGGGAGAGCCATCCTTCAGCACGAATGGGTCGGCTCGACCGGAGTGATACCACGGCCTCACACAAAAATGACGTGAAATAGTGTTGTGCTGTGTTTCGTTCAATGAGTAAGTTTACAGGTGGCCCAAATTCCTTAATCCCTTATCCCTATTCCTAGTCCCTCATAGAGGCCGGCAACGCACTTGCGACTCTTTGGATGTTGCAAGTGTCCATAGGCGACGGCAGTTGCTTTCCATCAGGTAACCCGTCTGCTCACTTACCCTCTAAAGATCATAAATAAAAAATTACAAGTAATTGAGTCAAAAATGTAAGTATGACATGACTAAACTAGTATACAAGTGTTATTCTTCAGCAATTGGGTCAAACTCGTGGGTCTATAATACTATGACTATAATCTGACTCCAACACGTAGACAATTCGGCCCTAGCTAAAATATTTAGGCTGGCTATGCAACATACTTATATTATTTTCCCATAAGCTTTTGTAATTTCTTAGCAATTTGATATACAACCATTTTCAGATTCGCCTTAACATTCCACATTTAAATCGTATATTAATTGAGTGCTTTACTCATATGGTTGTAATATATACGTTTCCACTTATAGCGCTATTACTGAAATAATTGTGACTATTTAAAACGTATTAAAATGTTTTAAGATTCAAAGTTAGTTCCCACAGAAACGAGACCAAACGATACAATATGCAGTTTTCAAAGAGCTACAACAGGAAGATAAAAGCAATTAGAAGAAAACTAGAAATATAAAAAAAGTTTTTTTTTATTAACTGAATGATAATATTCAATATAACTGGAAGTAAGATAGCTTTGAGCACTAAAATATTCGTTGTTAAAGTTTGAAACTCAAACTCAACAGAACAGCACGATCACAAATATGAAATCATGAAATATTTTTTACCACTTATAACTAGGAGATATTATTTCTTGGATATTTTTATAAAAAAAACTTTACTGTATTGCATTTGTTAAATTCCTAGTAGCCTTAGGGGTTAGCTTAGGTTAAGCCGAGATGCCCGAGGCGCGAAGTGAAGTGGGATGCCGCACACCGTATAAAGGGTATAAAGGGAACCAGCCATCAGACGTCTGGCTGATTTTCTCATGTATTTGAATTAAAGTTAGGGGGTACCAAATTTATTACATCCAGGGCGCTGGTAGGGCTAAAGTCGTGCGCCAGTCTGCAAATTGATATGTACTTCTTATATACCTATATAGTTCTTATATAAATAGTTTTTACTTATACTTATCGACATAAACCATTAGATTTGGTAATTTACCTGTGGCGTAAGACGTACGTAATAAAATAACTAATTATTATCTTGTCTTTATGTTAAAACCACATCCTTGTGGTTTGATCAAAATAGTTATAAAAACCGGCTAGATTTAATACACACAAAAATGTTTATCTCCAACAGGTTATATTTTATCTCCTCAAAATTCAGGTATATTCTTGTTAGATTTTCTACTTAAATATAACGTTATGTTCCTATCGGTAACGACCAGTATATTTTATTTTGTGAAATATTTAAATTATCACGACACAAAAACCAAGTTGAAGTATCGAAACTGTAATATAAAGTATGCAATTTACCTACTTGGATATTAGAAATTGAAAGTTTAATCTGCAACATATTGTTTTATACAAATTAATTATTTTTGATTTTATTAGGAAAAGCCATGAGATACCTACAGTTTTTGTTGTTTCTATAATCATAGACGGTGCGGGTAAATTGGGTTGTGTATGTTACACTAGTAAGGGCGCAAGGAAACAAAATATATATGGACATTTAGGCCATTCTAGCAGGAATCAATCAATCGCCTCTCTATTTATCGGGAGTGAAGCAATAAGGTTAAAGGCTGTCCGCGCAATGTAAGAATTTCAGCCCCTCTTGCCAAAATCCGTTTTCCGTAGACGTTAACGCTTACAGAAAAGGTATTTTAGCTAGGGGTCTGGGTTGGAAAAATTTGGACGAACAGGGCGCTGGTGAACGACATACTACTAGCGGGTAGTGCTGGTAGTATGTCGGCCCTGTCCACCAGTATGCTTTCATTTATTAAGGTTTGTTGTGAATCTCACATACTAAAAGAAATTTCTGATTCAATACTGTACAGTATGTACTTGGGCTGGTGTCCGTTTTTTTCTGATTTAATGCACAATCAGAGAAGCTGAAACAGAGCCAGATTGTAGATCTAAGTAAATTGGTCGCGTTATGTCAAAACCACCTCAGAGATCACGACTCACACGGAATTAACATAATCTGATCACGACTTACACGGAATTAACATAATGCGACCGAATGATGTGGGTCCGTCAACTGGCTCTCTTTCAATTTCCCCCATCGTACCGGCCTTAACTACCATCAAAACTTACCAGGTCTATAATTCATATCCACATCAATGGGTACGGAGGCGCCAGGTACGTAGAACCTCCTACTCATGGCGATATCTCTGTCCGCATCACTGGGAAACTCAAAGTCCAGCTCCGCCCAGCCGCGTAGTATCCGCAGACTATCTTTGCCTCGTGCACCCGTCCAGCAGCATGCCAGGCAGTAGGTGAGCAGGAAGAACCGTTCTACGCCGTACGCCATCTCCGCCTTGTAGAAGTCCAAGATCTTCGGATCTATAAAAAATATTGTTCGGTAAACTGCTTATACTTATTATACAAGGATGAATTGAATAATAGAAAAAAATAATTTAGACAGTCTGAATTCCGAGTACGAGTTTTTTTTACATTCGTCCATAAACGCGTTTCGCGTTCACAAAGATTTTATACGAGATTTGTACATGTGACCGTGAGCATCGCTAGGTGTTAGTTTTGTTTCACTCTGTATAACATACTGTTCAAAATAAAGTATTTTTACTTTATTTCTAAACTATCAGAGCTACGCCTATGCACCCGTTGCAATATATTTGAAAAACATAATTTTATCGTCGTCGTCGTTTATAATACAATATCATATTTTCCCAGATCTTTTTATGCTCATTTTCTCTATGCTTCAACTGCATATATTATAATAGGATGACGAAGCTCGTTGACATCCTATGATATAATGTACTTATATTATATAAATTTTGTGTTGTTACACTTAATTGTATATAACTGTATGTACTTAATTGTATATAAATTGTATGTACATATAACAATAATTCAGTTATCAGTTATACTTTACTTAGTACTTTTACTTTTTTTAAGTATTACCTGCAGGGATAGCATAGCGTCTGTGAACATACGAAAGTGATTAACAGATGATTAGGATAAATTGATAGATTTCCTATGTACATCCCTCATTTCAATGTCACTATGTCTATCTTGCTATAGAAAGAAACATTTCTTTCAAAGGTCGCTATGCTAGCCTTAATGGTATACTCTTGTATTACTGAAAAAATGTGTGATGTGATTGAATATTTTAAGCCTCCCCCACACAGGAGCATTTTCATCGGTAGATAGTATCATATGAGTTATTGGAAGCAGTGGGTAACTTAATAACTGTCATTCTAACATAAAATGTGCTAAAACAGAAATCGCAATAAGGCGCCTGTGTGGTGGAGGCCTATTATTAATAATAGTATTTAAAGTCAAGGACCTACAAATCTAACCAAACAACAATTTTAGTCCTTCTTCAGAGAATATTAACAGAATTTAATACAAAGAACTTCCTCAACAAGTGGTTATAAGTTTTTGTTACTAATATAAAATCATTGTCAGATTAGCTTATCAAAAACTGTAAAATTAAATTTTAATTAGCATATTACAGATATATTATAGTAGGTAATATTTTTATGCGCTTCTATACAAATGATAGCGAATAATAGATAATTGAAAGCGCTAATCTCAGGAACTACTGGCCGGAATTGAAAAAAAAATTGTGCTGGGTATTCCATTTATCGAGGAAGGACATTGAATATAGGAGCCGAGCAGTAATCATAAAATACTGTAAAACGGGGTAATTTATAAAGTTTCACGCAGAAAAACTATTATAATTTAGATGTTTATACAGCAATAATAATGATTATATATTTATAAAAGTAAACAGCACGTACCATATTGACTCAAAAGAGCGTTGCAGATTTGATATTGTCCAGGTCCAGGTCTCATGGTTGAAAAATTTTATTTAAACAATATAAGAAATAAAAATTAAATCATTTTATTTTGAGCTACACTAAAAAGAATGAGCTATTAAAACTTCTTTTTTTTAATTTACAATATTTAATGTATAGTTAAATGTAAATCGAAAGCTTTTAATTAATTAAACTTGCTATAAGTTAAAGTCAATTTAAACTGACAAGTGACTCACTAATTACTAATTAGAAACGTTAGTTAACGGACGCACTTAAAAATAAACTGAAAGAAAGGCGACCTATAGGTCTTATAAGTTGGCGACGAGTAGGAGACTCTCAGGCGATTCTTAGTCGCTAATTAATGGTGGAAAACAACACTTTTTGTATCATAATTGTATCATTGTTGCGAGTTCGTGATTGAGGCAAAATATGCGGTTTTTGTTAGAAGATAATACCATTTATGGTCGTGTAATGGTGGCTTAAACAATCGTGACATTGAACTTGTAAACAGCTTGGCGCGAAATGTGCGCAAGTAGGTGTCAACTTGACAATCGCATTCTAAATTTAAATTGTGCGTAATTTTTTTCTCATCCAGCCAGTTCACTTTCTTGCTACTGATCTTTTTACCTGGTAAAAGAGGATAATTAACTGACCAAAATTGTCGGTATAAATATAATTTAGTATTTTGTAAAAATTTCAAGCTTCTGCCTATTGAAGAAAGTAATAAAAAAATCACGTTTGTTAAATGAGAGCCCCTCTTATTTATTAAATTTATTTTGGTTTTAGTATTTGTTGTTATAGCAACACGAATACACCAAACTATTTTTTTTTGTGAATTTAGAAATATTAAAACATTTTTGTATTGTATGAAATCACTAAAATTAAAATATATCATAATCTATGATAAATATTTAAAAAACATAGGAACCTAGTTCTGAGGCACTCGACAACATACTACAAAATCATTGATCTAGATGAGGGTTTAGATGGTGGAAAACGTTATTATGATACGTCATAAACGTCTTTATGACATGATTTTTGGTAGTTCTTGTGGTTTTTAGTTGGGGGGGCTGGACATAGGCTTCTTTTTACTGCAGTTGAAACATCTCGTTCCCTTGGAATAATAAATAATCCATACTAACGAAGCTTGAATACCACGCGGGCGAATCCGTGGGCAAAAGTTAGTTATTATATAAAGTGTGCATCATACAGCCTAAACCCCTTGGTTTAGTTTGATTCTTATCATAGAGACTTGAAATTAAGAGTGTTCTCCGTATGACGAAGGTAATTTGATTTTTCGAAATTCATCTAGGGGTAAAAAGAGGGGGCTAAATCTAGTACGTGACAGTGCGTTCCAAGTCGCGGACAACAGGTAGTAAAATAATATTGTTGCATAATCTTCATAATGTTATAAACACAATTGTCATAATAATATTGTTATTATCTCATTAGGTCATATACATACACTGCATTTTCCTATTAATACATGAACTCTTATGTTTTAAATACTGGTAAGTATGTACATAGAGCTGTTATTATTGCCTTTATAATAATACAATTATTGCCTTTATGAATTCCCGCTGGTCTTGGGACATCAGTCCCAGAAGACTTTACATTGACTTTTAGGATTGAGGAATGATGCCACAATAGAACCACAGTACGCAGGATATTTTTGAGTAGATAAAATACTTTTAAATATTTTGTGAGATATGGGGGTCTTTTCTTCAAGTCCCTGCTACGTCCGCAGTTGGTAAAGACGGAGATCCTATCCCGAGTACTTACTAAAACTCGGGGATATCTACACTAATTGCAAGAGTCTCCAGTCTCTATGGTACGTAGCAAATCTGATATATAATATATTTGAATTCTTAGTTCGTTGTACTTTTTGATAATGATTATGTTTTTCAATTGGTAAGAAATACACGAGAGATACATGTGGCTGGACCACATGAATCTCTCGTGTATTTCTTACTATTTATTAGAAAAACGTTACTTTATACTTTTCCTAGAATTTGATTACTAATCTTTTGTTGTAACATAATTATGTGATTGTAATCAGCTGTAAATCATTATGGCAATGATTTTCATCGACACTATCCTTGTGTTAACAAGGTGATGTTTTTTTACTTTGAAAAGGTGTTCATTATCCATAGATTGTGTGTTAATCCAGTATTTAGGGACTCTACTTATAACATGAATAGTTTACCGAACTTGGAACATGCGATTTTTTTTTTAAATTGCGAAAACCTGAAAACTACTTACCCGATGTACAGCTCAATAAACATAAAAGTAAAAAATTGTATTTACAGATGTTAGATTTGTTTATCAATATCTATAAAATATGTATCTATAAAATACATTTTAAATGTTACCAAAATTAGACCGACGCGGCTACGGTTTGAAAATTATCGCGTTACAAATACACATTATATCTATGTCACCATCAAAGAAATTGTCAATTCCATCTAAATCATGATCTTATTTCGATCCGCAATCTGGCTCTGTATCAACTTCCCTGATAATACATACATTAAAATGTAATTTACATTTTTTCTTCAAATATTCAATGATGCAAAAATTAATTCAATAAAAGATGTAGCAGATAATATATAAAGTCACAATCTTTCTTATGTTACTGAGATTGAAAATTTCAAAGGCTTATTAGTCTACGCTACGCTTGCAGGGCAAAAACCTTATTATGCCTAGGAAGGTAATTATTAAAAGAAATATCGAGAAAGTATCTTCGGAGTCCCATAAAAAATGATGGTAAAAAAACGAAAGAAAGCTGTTGGTTTAGTCACGGACCGCGACTTCCATCAACTCAGCCACCATAACCAATTCCCTATCGCAATCAGCCATTCATTATATTGCATTATTCTAATTTATCTAATCTCAGCATTGATGAGGAAAAATTAGTTTCCTTATTTTTGATTAAAAGTTCGTGACTTATTTACGACGAAGCGAAGAACCCAAGATGCATTCTCAGCGGGTACTAAGGTAAATAATGCAAATATTTTTGGCATACGTTTCGGGCAAAAGAAATAATATTAAAAATATGTTAAATAACAGTTTGTATGCCTGTAGATGGATTTTCCACTTAACACGTTTTGTAAATAAATATTTTTAGCCAATTTAAGTAAAAGATGTTAACAGTATGATATAGATTAATTCTATAAGAGCAGTTAATAGGAATAAAATGTATCCTTTAAGTAGTTTATACCTATAACCCAATCTGTAAACAGCATTTTATCAAAATACGTTCAGTAGTTTTGAAGTGGTTGACGCATAAACATCAAAACAAAGAATCTCTAGGATTATGGTTACATAATTTGACGGAGATATATACCCAAAATGTTTTGTTGACATTGTCTGAGATTCAGGGGGTACGTCCCCCGCCAGTACAACTAACAACACGGTATCATTAACTAGACATTTAACCTTTATAAAGAAATATAAAAAACGTAACAAAATATCCAATAACAGCAACAGAAAACTAGCTAAAATATCGATGCTTGTATCGGTAATAATTGGCTAGTTTTCTGTTGTTATTATTGGATATTTTGTTGTTTTTTTTTAAATACTTATTTATCGTGGTCAAATATCTAGTTAATGTGGTTACATTAACTAGATATTTGACACGGTTGTGTGGTATGTACAATTTTTTTTAACGGGCTTTGGCCCACCACATACGAGCCTTGCCGTGGGAGAGCTATACTTCGTCACGAATGGGCCGGCTCGACTGAAGTGAGACTCGACCTCACAGAAAACTGGTGTGAAACGGCATTGTGCTGTGTTTCGTTCAGTTGTCAATTTCCATGGGGGACGGCAGTTGCTTTCCATCAGCTTTCCGACTGCTCGCTTGTCCCCTGAATACCATTAAAAAACCATTCCCACCACTGCATCTTGTGTGTCTGTGTCGACAGCGGTATCCTAGTATAATTTATATGCCGGAAAACTAAGGAGTACAAAACCACAACAATATGAAACGACTTCCGAAGTTGTGATGTTATTAGGAGTACAATTTAAAACGCACTCAAATTTAACAAGTGACATTCTTATAAGGTAAAGTCATTGTTCCTAGTCGCTTAGTTTTGATAGGTTGTATATTTGTTCAGCGTGACGTAGATATTATGAAGTTACGGTGATTTGTAAATGAACAGCAAAAAACCGACCAAGTACGAGTTGGATTCTAACAACAAGGTTCTATAACAAACAGTAAGAATTAGTAACTATCGTCTGTCGTACTAATTTAAGTTTTTTTTTAACAAAAAGTCTTGAGTGTCGTATTTTATCCCTAAGACTGAAATGAATCCTGATAACTACCTGACAATAATACTGTCTATATCTACTTTTGTAGGATATTGTGTTATATTCGTCGCTGTATCTGTAGGCTGTGATTTATTTTCATACAGTCCGTTAGCAAATAGCAAGCACATTTTTATACAGACAGACGAAAAGAATGTAAATGGGTATAGAAGTAGAAACGTGGAAATTCCGTTTTTACTTTTTAGGTACAGAACCTTAAAAATGTCGAGCCTAAAATAACTTTATTATGCGGTCATATTTGTTATTTATTGTGGTCTGTGATAGAGTCTGCACTTATAAAAAATAAAAAATGAATCTACTTAAAAACAGACTTGTGGTCATCAGGTTTTTTGCGAGGTCAAAATAATAGTTGCCTATATAAGATTAAGTTTGACGTAAACAAATGCACAGAGTCCTCATTTATTAAAATTCTCTTTTTAAATGTTTAAAAAATCATATAAATATTGTAAATGGGAAAGTTTGATAGTTTGGATTTGTGGGTCAAATGTTAAAAGTAGTACACTTTGATGGGGGTTAAAAGATATCTACTTTTTATTCCGAACCCTCCTAATTAGTGTTTTTATTAATTTCCCTAAAGACTACGGGTAAATGCCAGTACTCAATACTTTTATACCTTCGCTTTTAAGTCCCAGGGAGGACCTCAAACGACTATAATAACTAGTGAGTCATAACGACGGTTTTTATTAGTTTTGTACATTAGAATTTTAATTACTATTATTTATAGGCCTAAAGAAAGTAATAAGCTTAATTTGTGTGTAATAAAGTATATAAGTAATATAATACAGGTAGTTGCAGCTTGGAATTACCCACTCTTGTGAACGTCATCGATGATACATCACAAACTAATAGACTAAGAGCCAAGAAAAACTAGACTTTCGACATTTTGTAAAAGCTAAAAGTTTTACCTATTTTCAACCACTACTGTTGATACAAGAACGACCAGCAACTATGAAGGTTATAAGGAGGTATTGTGTGTTAAATAAAGAATTTAAATTTAATAAAGAAATTGATTTTGAATTTGAAAAAAAAGGAGGTACCCAGATCTTCAGGTCTACTTCAATTCGGGTGTATGACTGTCCCTCTGTCTGTCTGTCGGCCTATCTGTCTGTCTGTCTCCAGGCTGTATATCAAGAGAGACCTAGAGAGTTTGAATCTTATATTTATTTAAGATCAACCTAGTTTAGAATAATAATAGTCACCTACTATCATGAACAACTCGCAAGTCGCACATACTTTTATCGCGAATTGTGGTATATTCAATTCCCAGCCAATGCAATATCCCGTAAGTGCATTATGTATTTTTAATTTATGATGCCCTTTACCAGATTTCTTTCAACTATTGTATATGTATATTTGAAAACACCATTTACCAGCGGCTTTGGCCGCGTGGTAATGATTTATCTCCTGCTTCAGATTTTGGGGTAGCAACTCTATCTTCATATAAATTTTTAAACAAAATGTTTAGTAGTACTGGTGCGATCTACCAACAAACAAACAAAATAGTAATAAGTATACTAATAGAACACAATTTTTTACTACGGCACTTAATACAAATTAATAAAACTGCGGTAAGGATTTTACATAACTTTTCCAAAATATACCTACCGGTTTTAATACATATATCATCATCAGGTGTTTCTTTTGACAAAACCGGTTGATAATTAATAAATAAAATGGTAAAAGAGTTTACATAAAATTAAAACATATTTTAGAGAATTCAATCTCGTAAAAATGAACGAATATCCTTGTATCTATATCGAATAGCTCTTTTAGATACATGATGTTTTTCGAAGACCATAAGTAGCCTGTATGCTGCTTCATGCTCTCAAGACTTATGTTTATGTCAAAAATCAAGTCGATTAGTTGCATCGTTAGAGCAAACATACAAACAAACTTTCCCACTTATAATATTAATATCGATTGATGAATATAAGAATTCTGGAAAAAGAATCTATAAGTTTTTATGAAAACGTCGACTTTCGTTTTCAGTAATCAGTAGGTCTACCATGAGTTTGAAGCAATAGTATTTGTCGATACTCGATAGCGACTACGTAAATTTTTAGTATGGGCAATCTTAGTTCCGCTAGAGGCGCTGTTAAATTTTGCCATACTAAAAAATTACGTAGTCACTATCGAGTTTCGACAAATATAATATAAATAT
>JAOTAV010044758.1:0-17289 GCA_026546445.1 Cyclargus thomasi
CTCTGAGTGTGTTTGTCACTAAACTTCTCTTAAACGACTGGACCGATTTCGATGAAATTTTTTGTGTGTGTGTTCAATGGGATCTGAGAATGGTTTAGATTCACAATAGCTCGGCAGGACAACGTCTGCGGGGTCAACTAGTTATTGATATAAGCCAAAAATCATGTTTTTTGTATGAGAGCCCCACTTATTTATTAAATTAGTTTGGTTTTAGTTTTGTTGTTGTAGCGGAAATAAAAATACCTAATCTGTGAAAATTTCAGCTCTCTAGCTATTGCCGTTTTTGAGATACAGCCTGGAGACAGACAGACTGAAATATTACTTTTTACCCTTTGGGTACGGAACCCTAAAAATACCTACACTCTAAGCTGATATATTTAATTTTGATTTTTTGCAACAGGGCTATAAATTGCTTCGACTTTGTTAAAAAAAATTTTTTTTACACAATAGTGGACATACAGTAGTATATTGTTACAAAAAACCTTTAATGTTTATGAACTGTTAACATTTAACTCCCTTATTCATAAAAATATTTAAAAAGTGTTTAACTTATCAAGATTTACAGTCTCTTTCTGATATATTGAAAACGTCACACAAAAAAAAGGGACAGCGAATATTGATAAGTTAAACAGTATTAAAATATTTTTATGAATAAGAGAGTAAATTTTTGGCGTGAAGAACATTGTACGGTCGTGTAAACCAGCCTTAACAGACAGATAAAAACGCGGAAAAAATAACAAACAGAATGATGGAGATAAAAATACTGCAAGTTTTACAACATCAGGAAACCATATTTAAACTTGTCTCTCTGTCTGTCTTAACCGATTTAGACGAAATTGGGAATCGCATTTTCATTTCTGAGATCCGAAAAAGAAATTTTATCATTTTACGCAAAAGTGATTTCAGGGAAATGGATTTTCGGGAAACGGCAAAACAACGTTTGTCGTGTCAGCTAATATTTGTTTTAAAGTATAAGGATATAAACCTTCATATTAACCTATTTCTGTAGTCGCGTAAAAGCGTTAAAATTATTAGTCACACTTTTTACAGTAGCCTAAGTTACTCTCCAACCTTTCAACAGAGTCTGCCGAAAATTAAGTCAGCTGCTTCTTTTAGGCGTAAAAACTGACAAACAAACACACTTTCCTATTTATATTAGTAAGTAATAAGCATGGCATAACAACGAATGCTCTGTCATGGGGGAAATTGATACAGAGCCAGTCGACATGACATGATTTGACATATTCTGACCAAACGACATAAGTCCGCTACGTCATTTGGTCAGAGTATGACCGTTTCATGGCCGGTTGGGTTTGACAAAACGTGACCCAGTGGCGTAGCGTGGGTATCGGCCGCCCGGGGCGGAGGACAATTCTGCCGCCTCCTTATTTAGGCTTTTCAATTTAAGTACAGGCCGCCCTGTGGTCGAAATTCGATCATGAATATTTTAATCCGTCGTGTAGAGGAGCTATAAAATTATAAGTTATTCTCAATTCAATCACATACTTCAATTTGGCATGAAGGTCTCGTTACCAGGCCATTAAATTTTATGAAAAAAAAAATTCAGAACAAAATAGTATCTCGTGTATGAGTATTGTGATTTGTGTCATGTCAAAATATTGTAGTGTGCGTAGCGTTTTATTTAT
Organism: Cyclargus thomasi; assembly: GCA_026546445.1. Classification (NCBI taxonomy): domain Eukaryota; kingdom Metazoa; phylum Arthropoda; class Insecta; order Lepidoptera; family Lycaenidae; genus Cyclargus; species Cyclargus thomasi. The sequence goes on from JAOTAV010044758.1 coordinate 1,647, forward strand.
AAAAAATATGCAAGAATAAAGCACATTTAGAATTAATAAAGGTATTCCACGCTATATGTGTGTATGTATGCCGATTACGAGGAAGAGCTTAGGAATACCATATACGTATAAATCTGGCAGCCCCGGATCTCCATTATGCCGCCCTGGCTTATAGTTATTTTTACCATTAACATCATTATAATTTTACTAAGGCATAAAGGCCTTCCGGAAATAATGCATTAGTTGTTCTGTCAGTATTATTTACTGATTATGATTTATCTAACAATGAACTTGCCACACGGGGCACGGGGCCCGGCTTAACCCCCTCCTCCCTAAATCCGGGGCTGATAACTGAAAAAAAAATGTATGCTTTTACATCTACGCGTCTTTCGTAAAAAGGGGTACAAAGTTTCCGCTCGCGTATTAATATATAAATTCCGTGCTTTTTAAATGGCCCCTAATCTATAGATCAAATATTAAAAAAAATATATTATTGTCTGTGAAATTTTGCCGCCGTGTAAAAAGTGCCACCCGGGGCGGTCCGCAACGCTACGCCACTGACGTGACCCATTCACTTGGATCCGCAATCCGGCTCTGTTCAGCTTCCCTAATTGTACATACCTTTATCCTCATACTCTCAGCTTCCTTGCTTCTATCCAAATTAGAATATACTGGACTATACTGTCCCGCATAAGTGGGAGACGCTAGGCACACCATCTTGCCGACGTGAGCACAGATCTTCCCGTAATCATCACTCCTAAAGTCATTCACGTCATTGTTCACCTTCTTCGGCAGCTTATCACGATCATCGAAATTCCTCACCAGATCATCAATCTTCGTTCTACTCCTCTGATGGACCTTCTCAAGGTTGTTCTCCAAAACGATCACTTTGGGATCATGTTTGACCTTCATATAGTTAGGTACGTTTCTACCGCCAAGCACGTCTTTGGCTGGTGTGTTAACCGTTAGGGAGTTTGCGCTGAACACCTTCGGAGATATCTCCAAGTCGTTGGTGAAGAATTGACTCTTTCCTACTTTCTGCTGCTTCGCGTAGTACTCGAATTTGGAAACTTTGGCCATTATACTGCCTATCTTCGGCCTGGATTCCTGGTCTGAGTTTGAATCCGTATCCTCTTTATATGGCTTTCTTGGCGCTACGGGCGGTTTCTTCTTGGCCATGCTCTTCAGGGTGAGATCAAGTTCCTGATCCAACTGCATCAGAGTATTATCTTTGTACTTCTCCTGGTAACAGTGGTTTTCGAATTGATGGTTAACGTAACCTGGAAGTAGATGAAAACTAAATTAGTCAACATTGCACAATGGCCGTTGAAAATAAGAGATATTATGGCATAATATAGGTGAGTTCTTTAGCTTGGCTGTGCCATAGATTTCTGACCTTTAACATATGGTCCAACTGGCAAAAGTTGAGTAATGATTCGAGAGAGGATGAATTAGGGAAATTCTTTTTATGTTGGTTATTCTATTTATCGAGGAAGGCTATAGGCTATATAAAAACAACGCTACGACCAATAGGAGCCGAGGGGTAATCAAAAATGGTGTAAAAGCGGGATAAATTAACGCTGACGAAGTGCGCGGGCAACAGCTAACTGTGATATATAACCCACCTGTGGGCTCGCAGGCCTCGTTGGGCGTGAACTGCGCTGGCGCCATGGACACGTGCCCCGCTGGCAGTACCGACTTCATGAGCAACGCCTCTTCCGGGTGGTTGAAGCGGAGGTAGTTGGATCGGCCTATTGTCAGCATGCTCCCTGGAAATTAATTATCTTATAAGCAAGTTAAACAAATAGTTTAACACAATTGTGCGCACGGCTCTATGTGGGTGTGCGCTTGTTAATACACAATTTTGCAGCAGAGACGCGGAGGGCGTCGTCCCAATAAACAAGGTATACCCGCGCATAGGGACGCGCGCCTAACTAAACTGAACACCAACTATGTTTATAACGTGTCTCTTAGACATAGACAAAAACCAATTAATAGGACCTGTGGGCAGAGCACCAAGCTAATAGATCCCGTTTATTGTAGGGGCTGGGATGGAATAATGTGATCTCTCACATTGTGACAACCTCGTAAGTACATCATTGTTCACTACCTAGGAGCCTACCGAGCATCTTACTCCTAATAAGCTGCTCCTCTTGGAAGTCGCTGAATAAATGAGACTATTCTTTCATTTTGCGACAGACTCATAGGTTTATCAATGGGAAGCCTACCTAGCAGCGTGATGCCGCTAATAGTGACATCGCGCGAGTTCCAATGTTGACGACGTAGATATCGTACGTCGAGTTTGACCTGGTAAGAGTCCCGATAAAACTTTAAGAAATCTCTCTTCTAAACTTTCTAGACGCTTTCACCTTGCGAAATCCTCCAGAATCTATTCACCAGAAGACCACCAGGCTAATAGATTCCATTTATAGGGATCATCTGTTCTTTTTCTATAATATCTCACCTTGCGACAGCCTCGTTGGTTTGTCCACCGGCAGCCCGTCGACCAGCGTCGTCCCGCTGATGGGGTACAGAGTGACGACATCGTGGGAGTTCTCAACGCGGCAGTGGACGTTGGCGACGCCGGTGCCGACAACGTAGATGTCGCACGTCGGATCCGAACCGATGGTCACGCGGCCTGGAATGAGAGGATGAAAGATTATTTTTCAAATTCAGATGAGCTCCTGGAAAGAGAAAGGGAAAGGTTACTTCCGAGATGTTTGAGGTGTTTATCTATGCTTGATCAATGCTAAAATTACATTTTATTAATTATGTGTGTGGTAAAAACAATTATAAAAAAAAAAACAAAATCTTAAAAAACTAAAAAAAAATAAGAACCTATCACTCTTAAATGAGTTTAACTTGAGAATTTAAAGTACTTAAAAATACTACTTCTTAAAAATTTAAAGAACTCAAGCCGTAGTCATTGTAACTCATTCAAAGAATTTTTATCATGGGCATGATCTATCGTGTTTTTACTAGCTTTCATTTAATACCCATATTGCTAGGATAAGAAAAAAATCAATAAACCCCCCCCCCCCCCTGTCCAGCCTATGTCACTACTACAATTAGTCACATCTAACGACACCTCACATGTCAAAATCTGTATAAAATAAATTTAATGTTTAAAGGGGGCTCTAATACAAGAAATATATTTTCTGTGTTTTCGTTCGTTTCATAATAATATTGATAAATTCAACGCGCTTATCATCAGCGGCGTGGCGCAGTGGCTAGGGAGCCTGCTTGAGTACAAAGAGGCCGGGGGTTCGATTCCCACACTCTTATTTTATAAAAGCGATGGGGTCACTAACTCATCAGGAAATCTGAGAAATCACAAGTGTCAAATATTGCATGCGGTTTCTTCTTAGGACATAGGTGCTTATATTATATAGACGGGATTTTGTAAAATTCAGACGCTAAGGGTTGTTTTTAGGGGTTGATAATTTGTAAATACTTTTTAACGCGAGCGAAGCTGCAGGCTGTTCAGATATATATAGTGGTTCGGGTTGCCCCGTTTAGTATATTACCCTGTTTGATAGGATGCAGCGTCACCGCTGTGCTCAGGCGGCCCGTGCCCAGGCTGACTAGATGAGGCGTGTTGGTCGCCACCCTGGAAATAAAAAAAAACTTGTCAAATTGTTGACGCTTTAACGTATGTTTTCGTTCGGGAATTATGCCTCATGAGCTTTCAAAACTAAAAATTCTGCAGGTAGTATTATAACACCAGAAAAACCTGTTTATGATAACTTGAAACGAAGACAGTGTGCCTACAAAATGTCCAAAAAAACTACTGCAGAAACTGATGCAATTTTATCTTTAATATATAAAATTCTCGTGTCACAATGTTTGTCTTCGTACTCCTCCGCAACGGCTTTACCGATTTTAACCAAATTTTGCATGCATATTCAGTAGGTCTGAGAATCGGCTAACATTTATTTTTCATACCCCTAAACATTTTTTTTTATTTTTTGCCGGGTCAGCTAGTTTTTTCAATAAAAATTTAGTAACTATTAAATTTATAATCAACATTGGTTGATTATAAATTTAATAGTAGGCAACAGTTACTATAATAATATTATTATAACTTTTCCAATACTACTATTTTTTTTATATTATTATTTTTACTATTTATTATTATTATTATTATTATTACTATTTTTTATTATTTCCCAATAATACTACTTACGGTCTTAACAAAAATTCCTGGATGACAAAGATGACCCAAAGATAAGATCTTTTAGATTTTCCTGGTGGTCGGGTCAAGGTTTCAGGAAATGCAATGAAATCGACAGCGCATTCCTCAATATGTGAATCATGTTTCGATGACCCTTAGATCACAAAATTATTCTGAATAGGCGTAGGAAATTACGAAGCTCTGAGTAGATCGTGAAATTGAGGCTTTGAGTGAATGAAAGGTTCGTTTATAATTATGGTATGTCCAAAATTCTTACATTTATGCCTTGGAAGAATGGGTATGCGCAGTGTTGGCTCATCCGAAAAAAAGAAATACGACCTTAAAGAAATAAAGCACTTACGCTGTAATTTTAACCAACTTCCAGAGACGATCGGCTTTTTGTTTTTTTTGTATGTTCAACGATTACACGGCCGTCTGTGAACCGATTATGAAAATTCTTTTTTCTTGTACTAGGTATAGCACGAAATTGGTACCATGTTCATAAAAATGGCGACATGATGATTGGGTCCATGAGTAATCGAGGGAACTCCTAAAATATTATATGAAAACATATTTTTTAGATTTATGTTTTCTAAGAAACATGTCAAGTGCAAGCTACTAATAAGATGATTTGGTAGAAGGTGTACCATGGTTCCGAAGGTGTTGAGAGAACTCATGATTCCTTATAGATACAAGATTGGGAATTTCGCCGTTGTTTTAAGAACTGTCAGCAAATGCTGCTAAGCAAATACCATGCATCATAAAATTATGACCCTAGAACATCTCAATGCTAAAAATAAATGCTACAAAAAAGATAGATTTGATACCAAGGTGATACTACAGTTCCACAGGTACTATGGTTCCACAGGTAATGAGAGATCTCCTGATTCCACATAGACAGAATTTTAGTGGTTTCGGCGTAGATATAACAACTAGAAGCAAATACTACTAAGCAATTTATATTATCACCATCATGATCACTGCTATCGCACCATGCATAATTAGATTATACCCTATACCCTAGAACACCTCATAATGTATATGGCAACATATGGCGAATTTGGTTTTATAAGAAGAATAGTGAGCAAGCTCCCAAAGACAAGATTTTGTACCCAGGTATAAAAGAGTTTCGACTGTACAGATACCCTCGAGAGAGTTTGATTTCTTGTATAGACACAACTTTTGGGTTTCCACGTTCCAGAACGTAGCACTATGTAAAATACATTCATCATCGTCGGTACAATCACACCAGCCATCATAAAATTATATTGTTATATTGTACATTTAAGACAGTTCGTATTTTGTCGATTCCTGAGATTTCAGACGTTTATAATACAGTAAAAATCGACTTATATGAATACAATATATTATGCCGAATATACTAAAAAGTCTTAAAATATTATTTATTATTTTTACCAAAAAAAATGAAAAATAATTTTCAAATTTTAGTTTTTTCCTTCGGAGTCGTTGGAAGGGATTTCATTTTTTGACATGTTCTGTTGCGTCGAATTTTACCGGAGGTTCAATTCCCTACCCCCTTATTTTCCTTTCCTTCTTTGTTGTATACCTAAAATCTTGCCTGTATCTGTTCCCTTCTCTTCTTTAACACCTCAAATGCAACTTCAACTTTTCTGACGTTGCGAGTGTCACCTGATGAAAAGCTACCGTTAGCTTTTCATCAGGTGACTCTTTTGTTATTTCCTTCCCCTAACTAATAAAAAAAAATACTAAAAAAATACAAAAAAAAACGAATAAAATTTTTTTCAACTACATAAGTTTCAGACACCGAAACATCGTCATTAAAGACAGGTTATGAAGCCGAAATTAAATATTGACGCTAGTATTTAATTTATCTAGAAAGTTCCCGATGAAGTTGTTAGACGCAGTATTAATTAATTAATTAATAATCTTGGCAAGGGTTAGGTTTCTAATAACCGTCACCATGTGCTCCTCCAATATTAATAACTTTATATCAAGAGAAAGTTATCACGCCGAGCGAGCTACATACTGAGTATATAGTACGTAGTAAATGTGATTATATACTAATTTATTTTACTATTTGTTGCACATACAAAATCAGTAACAAGAAAATATACATAACAGAAAGAGGACACAACAGGTACTGCTTATCTCTAACAGAGATTTCTTCCAGCATGGAGAGAGATGTGATGGAAGATATTTAGATTATTTTATATTCAATAATACAAAGCTGAAGATTTAGTTTTTCTGCTTAAACGTCCTAATCTCAGGAACTGCTGAGGGGTTTTTTTTTTTGGTTAGTCCATGTATCGAGAAAGGCTAACATCACGCTACGACCAATAGGAGCCAAGCAGTTATTAAAAAAATGTAAAAACGGGATAATTTCTAAAATTTCACGCGAACGCGGGACAGTCGCGGGCGAAAGCTGGTCCTTACTGGTCTTTTCTAATATTATGAATGGGAAAGTGTGTTTTGTTTGTTTGTTTGTCCTTCCTTCACGCTTCAACGACGCAACCAATTTTTGGCATAAAGTCATTATATATGGAGATTAACATAGGGTACTTTTGGTCTTGAAAAAACATTGTGGTTTTGAATTACGATTATATCTTTACCAATTTTTTAACTCCACGAGGGCAAACCCGCGGGCAGAAGCTAGTTGATAAATCTTAAGTATCATTTTCAAAAGTGACCATCGTTTACAGTACAATATCAGTTTTAAATTACTTACATAATTATAGTAAGATTAGTAAACAGTAGGCACAAAACTTCATATAATAATTCGTCGAAATTTGTATGATATTCTGTGACTTTTGATCTAACTATATGAAGTACGAAAGTACAAGACGAATAATTTTTATAGGATAGGTTTTCTTAAAAATATCTTTAAAGGTTATTCAAATCTCTTTAACAGAATCTGTGGTTTAAATTTTGAGTGCACGTGCACCCCTGAAGCTAATACCAGCCGAGACGGACCAAAAATTTTGTCATTTTGTCATTTTCCAGGGATGTATTAATAATGAATAAAATATATAAATTCCAAGTACAATATACGGAAAACATTGTACCCCTTTTTAAGAAAGACGCGCAAATATAAAATCATGAAATTTCTCCCAGTTGTAATTGATATGGCGGCACAGCGTCGAATACCAATATTATTTTAAAATATGCTTTAATTTTCCATATTTTTTAAAAATAAATCGCTACGCACACTACAATAATTTGACATGACACGATAGTCATACACGAAATACTCTTTTGTCTATGGTTGATGTTTGATTTTTTTAATAAGATTTAATGACTGGTAACGACACCTTTATGCCAAAGTGAAGTCTGTGATTGAATTGAAAATAGATTATAGTTTTTTATAGCTCCTCGCTACATGATGGATTAAAATATTTATGATCGAATTTCGACCACAGGGCGACCTCTAGTTACTAATAAATCGCTGTCAATCAACTCGCAAAATTAAAGCAAGGTGTTTATATAAAACACAACATATTACATTTCTGGGACATCAAGCACAGACTGTAATAATGATTACAACATAACGAATCACATTGTATCGTTCAATCTAATACTAAAATTACAACATTTCACGTGAATTCCCGGATACGCGGGATTTCCAAATATTTTCCTCCTCATACGGACTTGTTAGCTCGGAGGTTTTATTTAACTTTCCCGCAAAGTTTTTGTATTTCGGGAACCGTTTTGGGGGTAATTATTGAGATGGAAGAAGTTTGTTTTGGTGCGTGTATTTTTAATCTCATCTGTGGATATCTGACCCCCTAAAAGAATCTAAATAAGCAATTTTTTTCTTTTGCAATAAAACCTACTTTTATGTTACAGAACAGAAATTTCGAAATTATTAAAATCTTTGAAGTATTTCGTCAAAACTATTCAGTTCTTTTATAATGTGTAAAGAAATGCACAGAAAATAATTTCGGAACTTTTGTAATATTTCCGCTTTTTTTGATCCAGAGTTAACTCGAATAAACACAGGGCACTAATGTTTAACAAAAACACAACAATTTTCGTTAAGACATTTACATGGGCTAGAGGGGTAAGTAACCTCTTATAAGTATGTCACGTTAAACACATCAGCCAAAAAAATATACATTATAAAATGATTTTCTTTCTTTTATTACTACCGAGAACTTTTTCCAAAAGGTTAATCAGAAAAAAAAATGTACCGTGGACATTGTTTTTTTGTTAAAAAACTGTATAAACCACAAAGTAAATTAAGTTGAACGATTCTTTTTATACATCACAATGTAAGTAGCACTATAATCCCTAAGGAGAAACTTTAATAAGGGATGAGTTTGTCTCTTGACTTGTCTTGTCGGTTGACTTGTTATGAGAGCTACAATTCCACAACCTTATAATAAAAAAAAATATAAAAAAAACCTTAATTGCAAGTCAAAAAGCAACTACTTGCAGAAATACACGATGAGAAATACCAACAAATCTCAACAAAAGCTGATCTCAAGTATATAATAATATGAACGCTCATTGCCTTGGGAAAGTAATGCCTCGGTATAGATGAGCCGACTCGACCGGTGACATATACGGCATCACAGAAAACCGTCGTAAAACAGCGCCTGCACTGTGTTTCGGTGAGGCCATAGCATTTCTCCGGTCGTGCCGGCCAATTCGTGCCTAAGCGTGTGGATAAGCATGCATCTACAGCTAAGCATTTCGATAGAATTCTGTCGACACTGTAAACGAATTTACAAACAACTCTTCAAAAACTGACAACCAGGAGATTCTGATCGGTTTTCCATTTCCGACATGGAAACCCATCTAGCTCTATGGTACAGTTAAATGTTGTACAGTAGACTATAATAACGTATCGCAAACTCACTTAATACAAATGTTTTTTCATTGGAGTTTAAAATTAATTTATTTTTAGCCTCTAACGAAGAAAGAGAGGTTCTACAAGGAAGACTTGTTGTGGTCTGATCTACCAGAAAAATGTGGGCTGACCAGTATAGTAATTTGGAATCAGATAATAAAAAAAAATGTTGTCTATCGCACGTTTTTTTTTAATTTTATTCTGATATCACGCTCATGTGTGCGTGTGTCGCCGGCGGTCGGCGGGCTTGAAGATTTTTTTGGTCTACTGTACATTATTTATACTAGGCTAGTACTACAACTTGTGTTAGCAGTGTAAGTGCTCTACTAGCATAAGTCCTGCTAGCACTACGAGCTCCGGCGAGCGAATATTTGCATAAACCTCAAGCTGTTACCGGATTTTTTAATTCTTTAACTCTCTAGTCTCTAGTGATGGAGCGTTGCAATTTTAAATTTATCGATAACTAGCTTTTGGCCGAGGCTTTACTAACGTGAAATTTGAGTATTGCGTAAAAATACGATTTCTTGTGAGGATATGATTTCTTGTCAGTTGGAAACATATTTTTTTTCCAAGGCCAAAAATCAAGCCTATTGTTAGGGCCTTGTTTTAAGTTGGGAATATGCGTTTACGCAGCTTGGGGACGGATACCTGATTATGTGGAACTACCAGTGGTGACAAAGACCACAACCAAGCATACCCACTAAAATCGCAAAGCTTGATACGCAACCACTTCCTTCCTTAGGGAGAGAGCTTCCTTAGGCCTGAAGGAAGGGCAAACAAACAAACACAATTTTCCATCAACAATATTAGTATAGATTTCACACATTTTAGATTAGTTAAACTTAAAAATCCATTTTCATCATGTTTATGGCACATATGTATGTTTTGACGGCGAATCGAAAAGATAATAGGGCTGCGCTCCTTTCTCGTTGATGTATTACGTGTTATCTTACCTATTTTACACTTTAAATTGATTTCGCTACAAATAAAATCATCGATACGTGTCGCATCACTATGTCAAGAATAAGGTGAGGTGTTCAAATATTGACAGGCAACTTAGAGGATACGGCACAGAAATGTGACCAAATAGTGATGTTTGTTTGCGCAGGCCGCGCGGGGACCTGTGTGTACATTAGGGCCTGACACCCCTTAAACACAATATAAAGCGTATAAAGTAGCTTAACTATTAATAATTTATTTATGCTATAGCGTGTGCTGCTTGATACTCGCTGATACATAACTTTGGATGAAATATTTCAGAAGATGCGCACACCCATGGTAAATGATGAAAATAATCTCCACAAAACAATCTGATATATTCTGTATACGAATGAAGTTACTTGAAGTATAGGAAAAAACGTTTTTCCGGTCCTAATATTTCCTCTTACACTCAATCGAAGATTTATGCAAAAAGGCCTAGTTTATAAAATTTTTCGTTTTGAGCTTCTTCCGCTCGTGTTTTCAATTTTCATACGTTTTGTCGGACCAATAAAAGCAAAGCTTTCTGAATTTAAATAGCAAAATTAGGGTCTACTGTTCCATTTATTGTCCCCGCACGCGTCCGATTCGAGTGATCTTGTGTAGACCTACTTTTTAATATTTATACTGCGGTCTTCGGGCACCACCTTCGGGTACAACATACAATTGATGTATCATGGACACGTTTGTAATTATTTAGAAGCCACTATTTAGTTGTGGGAGACTCACGCTTCAGCGGAAATTATTACGTAAATAGGGATAGCTGACTTAGGTCCTGTTTCACTTCTTGATAACTGCCGGATAGACTATCAATAAATTATTTGACAGATGAAATAATATGGCTGTGAAATAATTTGTGGTAGTCGATCTGATTAGAAAGTGATTAAACAGCCTTAGCTTTCAGATTTCTGGCAAAAGTTTTTGCAATGGTACTGATGTTACAAATGTATAGACATGCCTACCCATGCCATGGGGACGACGACAGGCGCTTTCAATTAGGTAACCCGTCTGCTCAGTTGACCCAAATTTCAAACCAAAAAAGATAATTTATCACATTTTAAATAGAAAACTTTTTATTCCGTCAAAAACACTATACAAGGGACAGGATAGGACATACAGGTCTAGTTATTTTATGTCCTGTACACCCGGACAAAGTATTTTTTTAATAATATTCAGAGGTCAATCGAGCTGAGCAGCCACCGATAAACTCACTAACTGAAAGAAACAGGGCAAAATGCCGTTTCACGCCAGTTTTCTGTGGCCTGTGAGGCCGTGGTGTCACTTCGGTCGAGCCGGACCATTCGTGCCGAAGCATGGCTCCCCCACGGCATTGAGAATCCGTAGTATGTACTTTAGATCGGAAAATGCCTCATTGGTACACGCCTCCAGCGGTCTTCGAACCTGCACCCTCTCGAGTGCTTACCCACTAGGCTACGAAGTCGCCTGGTTTAAGAAATAACTCCACCCTTCTATTTCGCCATTACCATTAAGCTGATGGTAATGAACACGGACAGATAAAGCGGAACAAGTGGAAATTGATGTACAAAACGAATCCTTTAGAATTGGAGAAAATCTCAAATTTTCGATTTCCTTTCTTAACGGCGGTACTAATTATTTGGCCCTCTTGAGCCCCTGTTTTGGCCCCTCGCAATTATGGCCTATTCAGCGTGAATGGCTTTTCAAAATTTCGATATTACTGAGTTTCGTTTATGTTTAAATGATTTTTAATTCTCTTCGGAGTTCGGAGCGAGGTTATTATTCCTTGGGGAATAATTATAAAAGGCGCAACACTTCAACTATCCGGAGTGCGAGTTTTTTTCCGATTCGACCGATTCGATTACTGGTTTTGTATATTAAACCTTTTTTAAATTCTTTATCATACACACGTGTACAGAAACACGTGTTTGTGGGGGGGGGGGGCTGGGGTACCATCATCCAGGCCTTGTCTTAGTTTGGGCTCCAAGTCTCCCACAAATTGTTGATGTAATTTTTAGGAGAAATAAGCATTATTATTATTATTCGACCGTCAACGCGTTTCGCGTTTGCTATGATTCTATATGGGATCGCTAGATGGCGCTGTACAAATCCCATATAAAATGTTAGTAAACGCGAAACGCGTTCACGATCAAATGTGAAAAGAAAACTTGTACTCGGCACTCTGATAGGCTATCCACAATCTGCCTGACAGATTCTCCATACTTCACCTGACAGATAGGTTGTGGATAGCCTATATGGCATTTATCAGGAAGTGGAATAGGCAGGCAGAGAATACTGAAATTTGTCCTTCGCAGCATCCAAACTATCGCCCTAACTTTGATGAGTGGCAGACTTTCTCTATGCACTAGGAAACTCTGGAATAAACTACCGCCAGAGGTGGTTCTGGACCGTTTTCCTCTCAAGCCCAATAAGACGCACCTGCAACTCTTGAGGATGGGAGTGTCCATGAGCTGCTTTTCATCAATCGTTCCCGTTCATTCTTTGGCTCAGGATTTTATAAAAAAAACAATGCCACGAAGGTAGCTAGGTGATGATGATAAATCAGAAGTCATTGGTCCGATGACGGAGCCAACCGGAAGCGAGATTGGATCTGAACCAACACCAAATTACATTACACGATTCGTTGATCTACGTGGTAGGGTGCTTCGCAACTTAACAGTATAACCATTAGCGTGATTTCTTTGCCCGACTACTAAAAGGCGGGTTATGTTTCTTAAGTTTGAGTATGCATGTATGTATAATAGGGAATGTGCGTGTAAAACAAAATTTATTAAATGCAAATTATTACGATAGTGGGCCTAAAGATATACAGAATCACAAAAAATCTCTGAATTCTGTTAGCAATGTAAGTTTTCTACCCATCTCATTCTCCTAAAACGTAATTTAGTATGAACTTTGTATGCAGCTTATGGAATTTGACGTCACAATTAATATCGGATCTCTCTTTCTAACTGACTACTTTAAAGGCTTGTGACTTTGTTATTTTCAATTTTATCAAAAAACTAATTGGACTGCATCGTTTTCTAATAACGTAAGATTTATTTAATTAAATAATAAAAAATAACCATGCATATTCCCTATTGCTTAGCACGCTCTGCAGCCTGAACGGTTCGATGGAGTTCGGCTTAAGATGTGTCGTTAGTTAGTACTTACTGTGTGAGTGACACTAGACATACCAAAATAAAAAAATAAAAAAACAAAATGGCGGATTTTTGGCGCCAAATTCGATTATTGCTTTGTTTCAATTGCAACGGTTCCTGCATTCGGGTTTTATGTTTTTGGACACTTAGCTTGTTTGATTTGTGGTAAACTAAAAAGAAGACTTGCTTTTTATAAAAAGACAAGTTTTTAAGAAATTGGGGACAGGAGAGCAAATGTACCTGATGGGAAGCAAGTGCCGTTGCCCATAGACACTTGTAACACTAGAAGCGCTGCAAGTGCGTTGCCGGCCTTTCTAATGAAGGGATAGACTACAGAAATAAGGAACGGGAATAAGGATAGGGAACGAGGTGAAGGGATTAAAATATACTTTTAATATCCTATTGGTCGCAACGTAATGTTTATAAGACTTAACAAAAGTTCAATTCTGGCTAGTAGTTACTGAGATTCGCACGTTCAAACAAACTAACAAACTTATTAGCTCTATATATTGTTAGTATAGATAACACAACGAAATTGCTTAAGCCTTATAAGTATTAAGCGACATTGTTTTTATTGCTCCGTATTTTAACATAATATGTGTCTGACCCGGTTTATAAAAAGGGGTTGAAAAAACCTAACGGTCACCCACCTGTATATACAATTATATGAGTGTAAATCTTAGTTGAATGTATATCTGACAGTTAAACCTACAACGGGGTCACTCTTGTCCATTAAAATAAAAAGGCACCAATTAAAAATGTTAATACAATAAAATATGCTATGGTGTTGTAATCGTAAAAATCTTTATTTCTTCGTTTTAATATTCTAGTAATGAGCACTTATGAAGGTGCTACCCGCGCGCGTAAAAAGTAAACTATGTGTTAATCCAGAATATTAGCTAGCTCAATTTTTATTAACCGATTTCCAAAAACGAGGAGGTTATTTTATATTTAGGGGGCGAGCAGACGAGTACCGGAACTCCCATCGCCCATGGACACTCGTGACATCCGAGGAGTCGCAAGTTCGTTGCCGGCGTATGAGGGAATAGGAATAGGGGAATTAGGGAAGTTGGGCCACCGGTAAACTCACTCACCGAACGAAACACAGCACAACACCGTTTCACAACAGCTTTCTGTGAGGCCTTGGTATCACTCCGGTCGAGCCAACCCATGCGTGCCGAAGCGTAGCTCTCTCATGCCAAGTTGTATCGAAATCAGTCCAGCCGTTTAAGCGTGAAGATGACTTAATAAACACACACAAACGCTCACAAACTCACAAACTTTCGTATTTATAATATTAGTAAGATAAGATATCCATACTAATATATACTAATATATGAATGGGAATGTGTGTTTATTTGTCCATCCTTCACATCCTAAAGTGCAACCGATCAATCTAATTTTTGGCATAGACTTTTTTGAAAAAATTAAGAGTAACATATGCTACTTTTAGCCGTGGAAATACATTTGGTTTCTAAAGAATCTTACAATGATTTATTGGTATCTATTTTACATATTTTTAAACTCCGTATACTGATTTATTTTTTTATATACGTTTTTATCTCCTATTTTAAAATTTGTGTCCGGGTTTCATACCTCAGTTCCACCCCAACCTTGTCTCAAGACTCAAGCTTCACGTAGCTTATCCTAACCACGGAATTCTGGCACTGGCCCCTCCAGGCACTAGCGTGTATGCAAATGGAACGACGTGTTAAATATGTAAAGGTTTTGAGTGGCAGTAATTAAGTTTGGGGCCGTCACGCTACTCGCCAGCCCTGTGTGTACGTTTTGTATCATTTTCCGGTGTGTGACCGCGTGATAATCGATCTACGATTTTTGGGCCTCGTGATTTACTGAGTATGGAAAAATCGTGCGCTTTGGATGTATCAACTGATATATTTCTAGACCGTTAATATTTTGCCCCCGAGGGACCGGTCGACAAAATTTCAGATACGCCGCGGACCGGCGAATGTATTTTTGTGTTGTATTTCAATTACTTCTTGTAGATAGCTTGGAAACATTGTCGAAAGGGGAGGGAGAGAGGGGGGGCGCTGCACACGTTAGAGTAGTGTCATTGGCGATCTCGCGATCCACTAGAGATGGTTCTAAGGACCACCACTATTCGGCAGACCACTGGTTAAGAACTTCTGGTCCAGACGATCAGGATTCTCATCTTTTTTTTTTCAGTTATATACTTTACCACGAAACACACAAAAAGTTTATATACAAAAGACATCGAAACACTTAAAAAACGAAATCATCAAAATGACATAAATAACGTTTTGTTCTCATCGTCAACTCACACCGGAAAATCGTCTCTCAGGCAACGCACGTAGCATGTTGTCAATTGCGCGTGCGGCCTGCCTAAACTCTTAGAGCCTACCAAAGAGGTTACACTAACGTCGCCCTCGCTACACAGAGATTTTTCTATGAGATTAGAGAGCGAGCTAGGAGACAGATCACTCGATGTGCTAAAGCTTACTATAAAGTTAACGATTTTATTAACGACAGCACATCCTGGGAGTAAGATGGCTGCTTACCAGG
>JAOTAV010044779.1:0-17288 GCA_026546445.1 Cyclargus thomasi
TGTGAGAGTAACTTCTTAGCAGCATGAACATTGTATAGAATATTAGTACAGAAAGTGTTATGAATGTTTAACAACCGTTTATGTTGTGTAAAAGTATTCCGTACACTCAGACATTAGATGCGATAATATGTATTTATAATATTTTGTTTTTGAGTTAGTTATTTGACAACCATCATCATCGACAAATTATACAAGGTAGTTTTCTGGTGTCTCTTAAAAGTGGATCGAACAGCGAAATTAAATTTCATAGGAAATAGTTTAGCCGTTTGCGCGTATAGAGGTTACAAAAAATGAAACGTCTGCCTGCTTAAACTTGGAATAGACTCGTATGGATGACTGCAAATTGTGTTTTGTCAGTTTTTTAACTGGTCAGTTGAACGAAACCGTGTTAATATTGTGTAAATAATTAATCTAAGGTCCGGTTCTTGTGTAACCGGTGGCGCCATCTGTGAATACAAATTAGTTTTCATATTCCGTTACGAAAACTGAAATGTTAATGACTCTTATAGTTAAAACAAATGTTAAACCAGGTTATACGGTTTAAATTAAATAGTTTAAGGTTAAGGAGTTTTACACAACCCTACGGGGGTGCCTTCTAATGCTTGCATTGCGCATCTTTGTAGGAAATTGTAGTTAAAGTTGTCTACCTTTAATGACAAATTCCCGTAATGGTCGAACCTGAGTTACGTCTCTTTACGATCAAAGATGCAAGTGGAGCATCATCAATATGAAGGATTAATTAGGATTTACTGGACCCCCTATCTACTTATCGATCTTCTTCTGTCTTTTTAGGGTTCCGTACCCAAAGGGAGAACTGGACCCTATTACTAAGACTTCAATGTCTGACCCTCTGTCTCTCCGTCCTCTGTCTGTCTGCAGGTTGTATCTCAAGAACGATAATAGCTAGAGAATAGAAAATTTCACGGAATATGTATGTGTGTTGCCGCTATAACAGCATATTCTAAAGGGGCTTTCATACAACATACAAAAAACACAATTTAAATTACCTAAGTTTGCTCTAATATGTTACCGAACCCTACGAGCGCGAGTCAAACTCGCAATTGGTCGCTCTTTTTTCTTTTCTTTCTTTTTCTTTTTTTTCTCTTATCTTTTTCTTTTATTCTCGCACAACTCTTAGACGAACTTTGTCCCTTACATACTATTTTGCTTTGTACGTCAATACTGGTAACGAGGGTATTAATAAAGGGCATAAAATACGCCTCATATTTTGGTTGAGTTTTTATATCAAAGCAAAAAGCATAAAAGTGTCCGATGTTTGAAAATAACTATGATTTATCTTGTATGACATCAGCGCTGGGCGCTGGCTGTCCACGTCGTGACATGAAATGGTTCTGGTGAGTATGCTAGTCAGTTTTTTGATAATAATCATAATTATTACGTTTAAACTTAATTACAATTTATTTACTTTAATCAATAGTCATGGAATATTCAAACGCCCAATCTTCATAATGTTACTGTAAGTACTGTCTGATTATAATATACTGTTTATAAGTAAAAGACGCAGGTAACTATCAATCTGAAAACTACCGTTTTTCTGCATAAATGGAGACCTTTGAACCAGTGAAATGATTTGAAATTTTAAAAATCTTTGTGTAGCTCGATACATTAGTTAAGTAGGTAATTTATAAGATACTGGCTGACCCGGCAAACGTTGTTTTGCCATATAACTCATTTCCCCTAACATTTAGGGGGATGAAAATTGATGTTAGCCGATTCTCAGACCTACTGAATATGCATGCAAAATTTAGTTAAAATCGGTAAAGCCGTTTCGAAAGAGTACGAAGACAAATATTGTGACACGAGAATTTTGTATATCAGAAGATTAGAAGATGTTAAAATTGTAAGAGGAAAATAGGTCGTTGCTCAAAAGTTATAAAATGTTAGTTACCTGCTTCTTTCACTTATGTCTTCTATTGTTCTGTGTTTGATTGATTTCTGCGGGTTTTATGTGTAAGGGCATTTTGCAAGCATCGTCTCTGTTTTATTAATTAATTGAAGCTTATAAATATTAATATTAATTAAATTTGAAAAATTATCTTGACACCCTTATAAACACAATATGTATGTAAAATCGTTGAAGAAGTGGTCTTTAATGTAATACAAGTATATAATAATAATTATATACACCATAAAGTAGAGACACCAGTCGGCCTCGTACGAGATGCATCAGCCTCCATGCACGTTGTACAGTCAGCAAATATATTTCCAACCTTACCACTACAGTAATAAGAGCGGAAATTTAGATTTGTCAGCAACCGTTTTGTACACTACTAGTTTGGTATACTTTGAACCTTACCGCTATTACAATAGGAGCGAAACTAGCAGTCTGTTATCCTATTATCTATGATAGAATGTACATAAAAACGCTAACGTAGTGGACAATGTGTCGCATTATATGTATTGTGGCGTGACTATGTCTGACCCTCATGTTCGTACTGTGTTATATACTACATACAATTACTACGTTATGCCAAGTGCGAGTCCGACCCGCGCACGAAGGTTTCCGTACTAGTAGAGAGCAAAAAAATAAAAATAAAAGTTCAGAAAATTGGACAGTTACACGTCATGTAAGCGATAGCGCGATGTACTGCAGTGCCATCTAGTATCAAAAAGGAAGACTTCTCTTAGACATATAATTTATTTTCATTTTAGTATCTGTTATTATAGCAGCAACAGTAATACATATTCTGTGAAAATTTTAACTCTCCTAACCTAATTTTAAGGCTGTATCACAAGAGCGGTAATATCCGTTCTTGAGATACAGCCAGGAGACGGACAGACATACTTAGAATAGTAATAAAATCCCGGTTTTACCCGTCGGGTACGGAACCCTGTAAATGCTTTTTTTATATTTAGGGGGCAAGTGAGCAAACTGGTTGCCTGATGAAAAGCAACTGTTTTCGCCCATGGACACTCGCGACATCCGAAGAGTCGCAAGTGCTTAGCCGGCCTTATTAGGAAATAGGGAATTCGAATAGGGATAGGGGATTAGGGAAGTTGTGCCACCAGTAAACTCACTCACTGTACGAAAAACAGCACAACCTGACCTTCGACATTTGGTCGGAATATGTCAATCCCATGTAAGCCGCCATCTGTTGGCTCGGTCTGGTATAACGAGACCGCCTCAGTTAGATCCGCAATTTGGCTCTGTTTCAACTTCCCCGATTGTACGTATTGAGGGAATCTCGATATCATGAGGATCCGTATTCGTTTAGGTTGGATAATACAGAGTATCAGAGACGCAGTAACTTCGCATGATTGTAAACGAGATGACACAACGCAACAAAAACCTCGTTAAAATATTACACCGTGGGATCTTTCATTCTAATTACTCATTATAAGATAATTACAATTACGAGCATAAAAGTACCTCAGGACAATGTTATAGCAGTATTTTAAGCACTTGGCTACAGGTTGACACGATGTGTCCGGAGTCCAGTAGCCCATCATGAGTTTGAAGCATTAGTTTTTCTCGATACTCGATATTTTTTTATTCAGTATTTTTCTTAGTATGGCAAGTTTAGCTCCGCAAGTGGCCACTAGGGGCGCTGTTAAATATCGCCATAGAAAAAATTTCCATATTCGGTATCGAGTATTGACAAGTTCTGTTGCTGTAAACTCATGGTAGACCCACAGACGGTATCCAGACTATCACAATAAAGATTTATTCGTCTCTCATAAGAAACTTCAACGAGAGACAGTTAAAGGAAGATTTGGTCGGAATATGTCAATTCCATGTCGCCAGCTGGGTTTGACATAACCCGACCATTACGATAAAGATTTATTCGTCTCTCATAAGAAAATATAACGAGAGTCAGTTAAAGGACCTACGTAATTTGGTCGGAATATGTCAATTCCATGTCGCTGGCTGGGTTTGACATAACCCGACTAAATTACTTAGATCCACGATCTGCATCGCTTTTAACTTCTCTGATTGTACATGCTAACCAAATGCTAATTTTCTCAGTAAACAATAAAGACGTAACAATTTAAACTTCGGTGTGAGTATTGTCGCAGCTTATTTATCTAACCTTTGGTATAATGTGTTATGTAAGTTGATGTCATAGAGCTATATTGTTATACAAGACGCTTATACGAGATCAAGGCGCGGCATACGACTGGATGCAATTAATCCTTGTAGCTTAAAAAATAGATGATAAATATAATTTACTGTTATAAGAACATCTACTCTTTAATTTATAGCATTTATACCAAGACTATAAAAAGTATGTGTCCATAAACCAATTATTAGAATATGATAGCATCAACTGTATTGTAAAAAATTACTGTGCTTTTACAGAAAAAATAATTTTTTGTAACACCTCTTTATAACAGTGGAGAAAATCTTTAATATTTGAAAAAATTGAATGACATAAAATATTTCACTATGTTGTACCTTTTAACTTGTCAACGAGAATAAAGTGCAATACATAAGGATAGATAATTATTATTCCTGTAATGTCACGTCGTGGAGTAAATAACGTAAGTAAATAACCCAAGGTTTGCATTACAGATTTCAACCTAAGAAAAATAACATCTGACACAACAAATCTGACAGCGAAAAACTGTAAACAATACAACACCATAATTCTAAAAGTGAACTTTATGATTTCTATATTTTAATTGTCCCTGTCACTTAAAATAATACAATGTATTAAAAAATAAACATTCGTAATTTAAATTACCTGAAAACCGCGTAGACGCTACGAGAAGTAGACGTAGAGATGCGCGCGCGCCGCCAGTCGTCACACAAGCCACTGAGGACTGGCTATTGTGTGCACTACGTGACGTAAACGATCGTCATGTTGTTAAAACTTTAATATATGTCGACGGTGAATAGATAACTAGCCTCCATTCGATATAATATAGCTACATAAATATGCTGCTTTACTGACATACTGTTTACTACTAGACAATAGAGCTATACGGAGGAGACTCCAGAGTGTTTTGCTAGTTACTGTCTTTGGAAGATAAAGGAGCAAAAAATTTAGTCACGAAATAAATCCACCCTTAGATTCTCATCTATATAAGATACGAAACTATGGTCAAAATAAAAACAGAAATTAAAAAGCTCGACCTTTCACAATTATTCCGTGGACAAAGAAAACGTTTTAGGCTAAGATATTCAGAAGCCCTCATCATGAGTAGCCCTCATGGCTACTCATGATGAGGGGCCGTTAACCATATACATGTGTACCCTGGGAATACGCAACCTTGGATTGGCACGTGAGGTTACAGTAAGCCATGATTCGCGACTGCTGATGAATACCAAGTGATAATACTGTTTATTCGTACATTATCATCATGCCAAGTATCATGTAAATATTGCGCCCAAAATACTGAAACTACTCAAAAGGAAAAAATATATAAATAATACTTCGAAAGACTTTATTTATAAATTACGTAATCGTTTGACTGGTACATAAAGCTAAATCACAGAGAACGACGATCTTATTGTACCAGCATTCATATTTCTTGCGTTTCACAGAAGTGCGTAAAAAGGTTTAAAGTAAAATAGTAAGGAAGCATAAGAAAATACACGAAGTTTTTAAAGCGTCACTTTTCTATTCGTCATTGCCAAAATTTTGTTTCATTTTAAAACAACAATCACGGAAGCCGCTAATCTTCATCTACACAAACATCATTTTTGAGAGATATAAGGTAAATAACTAAACATCGTTCTTATATACTCAGGAATAGTGCTCAACTTTGACGGTTCTCTGCTCATTTTGATATCTTTGTTATAAAGCCGGGTTCTCACGCTTGTAACAATTAGTCATAAATACGCACTTGCAGATTATTTCCTTATGAATATTTAATCTCATTTAGCCTTTAGTCTCATACTGCCACGAGTTTACCCATTTATACAAAACAAGTCTAACTTTAGAAAAATGTAAGTTTCAAAAGGAAATGCGGCCGTTGGTATACAATCCATGTATATTTTATTGTTTAAACTTTGAATATTTGATACTTTACCTCAGATAACTGTACGTATTATAGTCGAACATGTTTAACAAAATATGACCTTCCTCTTATGGGGTCACATATCAAATTAAGATTGATTGCAAATGTTTTTATTAGCCACAATATAAAGTAATTGGAATCTTGCACATCGATTGATTTCAATGTAACCAATTAAAATGCAATATCGATTTACCGCAAGCTTTTGATCGTGTTTTGATTATAACTGTCGATTCGTAAGGCCAATTTCATAAAAATGATCATATAAAATTATGAGCGAGTGATCAAATATAAATAAAATTTTGATTGCTCGATTATTGCTATCAAATGATTAGTAATATTATGTATGTTACCTTATTATCAATGTTTAACTAAGATCACTTCAGGGTTCAACTATAGACCTTTTTTGTATCTAGTTTAGTAAAATCGAATGAACATTTTACTTAAAATAAAAAATTGGAGTTCAGTGAAAGGGTAACCTTTGCTTAGGAGAAATCCAATCAAGTTAAAATCATTACGTTTTGCAAGATAATCGAGACACATTTAATTTGGTTCTGTGGCAGAATAGTCATAGTCTTCGAATCTAGCCAGTTTACGTTAGAAAAATATATCAAAAGAATAGTCCGAAGCACTGTATTATAAAACTCACCGTGGGGACAGGTTCGACGCGCGCCGGCACAGCTCGGGCGAGGTCGGGCGACGCGGATCGCTCCCGCTCCCGCATCTCCCCAGCCAGAGCAGACCGCGCAGCACGAGCAGCAACCTCCAGGCAGCCGCTCGATTTGCTCCTACATCATTATTAGCTCGGTCAAGAGTGGATGCAATAGCACAGAGATTTTACAGCACGGCAAATCCAAAAGGAAGGTATTCTAAAGAATGATGCGACTGCATATAGACTGTAAGGTGTTTGGTTCTAACGCAGCTGTCGATTCGGTTTTAGTAGAGTATTGATAAATGCGTAATAATAAAGTGATCCTGTGGCAAGAGCTGATTTGTTAGTTAGCCAATTATATCATAGTGATGGAAGCTTCAACAGAACGTTTATGACTTTAAAGTGAGAAGTTTTGAACTTTAGAGTGAAAAGTTTCTCACCTCACAGGTCTCTCATAGGTTCCCATGATGGAAAGCGGCTGATCTGTGGCGGCTGGGGCGGCCGGAGCAGGCGGTAGGTACATGACATGACCACCCCACGACATGTAGCTCGTGCCGCGCCACCGGTCATCAGATTCCTGGGTAATTGAAAACTTGTTTAACGGTCTCAAGCTTTGTCGTTGTAATGGTAACTTGGAGAAGTTTTTCATCAAGTTTTTCATTCATCAAATCGATCAAATACATAAAGATTCATTTTTGAGGACAACTTTATCATTCTTATTTTTTTTTCACATCAAATTACCTTTTCATTCGTCACCGAAGATTCCTCCTTCTCGTCGGTAAGAGAATTTTTATTTCTTAGTGGCTGGTGATATAATAAGGGATTACTCAGGGAATTCGGAGCAGACTTTGTGAGGAACCAGTTCTGTTGAGGTTCCTCCAACATGGGCTCGTGCTCCAGATCAAATCTCCTAGATCCTAGCGCGGCCCCCAGGGCTCCGGAGACGGACTTTCGAAGTTTCTGGAGGCTGTTGAAGCCCTGCTGCAACTGTTTGCTCTGGAAGCAGTCGTAAAAACACGAAACTCCTTTAAGCTACGCAGGAAGTTGTTCAATCTCTGTTTTTTAATAAGATCTGATGAGGAATAACGATAAAAATGTTTCGAAGCTAAAATTCCTGGAAAAGTTATGCGAGGTTATAAAAATATTTTATTAAGCATAGAACAAAACGAGACTAGAGACTAGAACTATTAATGTAAACTAGGATGATTTTAAGAGTAGTTAGATATATAGGTAAATAATATAATCATGGTTAGAAGCAATGAGAAGTATTGTTATAAAACATAGATAAGTGCTTGGAAGGTTTAAATGCATGCATGCATGGAATAATCAGTAGCTACAAATTTTTACAAAATTTAATTAAAAATATGTATCATACAAAAATTGAAATGAAAGAGAAGTGTTAGGACAAGATTAGTTCAGCGTGCACAGCAAATTCATCTTTACTCCTCCTCAGAGAGCACACGGGAGGTTAGGTAAAAACAACTACAGTGACACACTCATTAGTTAGGTTAGTTACAATGACTAATTTTCTGATTGTAGGCAAAAATACATTAATTAATAATGAAAACTCTACACCCAAAACCGTAAATGAACGTGATAAAAATAATATAAATTTTGACAAAATTCATGATTACAATGATATCGAGCGTTTGAGATAAAATTTCTTTACAAAGACACTTAAGGCACTAAAAATAAAGAAAACGTAATAATTATTGCAGAATAAAACACTAAAAACTTTATCTCATCTGCTCGAGCGCCTAACGTCCCGCGCACATGAAAGCTGTAGTATGTCTCACTTTATCCTGGTCCCTGGGTAGGGTGAGACTGAAGGGCTGGGCCCCGGGGCTGTAGGTGGCGACCACCGCACCGTGGATGTCGAGACCACCGCCAGCACCGTCGGAGCTGCTGTCGCCGAGGTCCTGCTGGGGCGTCCACGCGGCCGTATCTGGGATCTAAAAATATTGTCATTTTACCCAAGTGACGTTTTACCCAAAATATTGTCATTTTACCCAAGTGAAGTCATTAGCAGTGTAAAGGAAAATGAAACCTGTCGCCTATGTCATACAGTGGCATTTTATGAGGCCAAAATAATCTCGCTCTCGGTTGACGGTAGTGGTGGACAAACGGCGTTAGGCCGTTTATCCACCGGGCGCCGTCACCGTCAGAAAAAATATTTTAGACCGATAAAATGCCACCGTATGATATAGGCTATAAGTTTAATTTTCTAGCGACATTGGTGTAGCGTTCATGTCATCACAGATCTTTAGTGGCGTAGAGATAAATGAAACTTAAAGTCAATGTCATAAAGTGACATTTTTTCGAGGAAAAATAATCTCGTTGACGGTGCCGGCGTGCGATTGACAAACCCTGTATACGTGTGAGAGATTATATAATACTTCTCTTACGTCTCTTGGAGAGTCAAGCCGGTGATCACTGTGGCCGTGGTCACCCGATATGCCTGAGTCCCCGGATTTGTCAGCGGACTGGTCCGAGCGCGGCGACGACTCGGCAGATATGTCCCCCATCAATTTTGTTACAACTGCTAAAGGCTGTGTTTCTGTTGAAAGATGAATAATATATTTTTAAAATGAATGGTTAGGTTTGACATAACACGACCAACTTACTTAGATCCGCAATATATCTTTCTTTTAACTTCCCTGATTGTACATATTTCAAATATATTAAATATAAATGTTCACCTGCAAGTTGAGCATCTAAGCTAGCCAATTGTCTCCAAGCAGCTGCGGGGGAGAAGTGTGGCGTGTTTGGCAATTTCTTTGGCATGGTCGGTCGCAACCGTAGTGCGATGCCCAGGGAGCTGTCGGAGCCCTCGCCCTCTGATCCGTCTGATGACAGCGCTGACTCCGATGATACTGACAAGAAGAAAAATATATAAGTGTTTTTCACTTATTCGCAAATTGTTCAGGTATAAGGTATTTCTTATTCACTACTTACAATTTCTTTTACATTCCACTTTTAACTTTTCATTAAACTTCTCCATTTCATCCTCGTCGTGGTATCCCAATAACTTTTTTTCGATGAGATGGAAATTATTGAATTCCTCAATGATGGGTGTCCCCAGACCCGGGAAATCTTTGAGTCGATCGCTCGGTTCAGGTTGATTATTTTCAATCATTCCAAAATAAAATTGTTTGGATGGCGCAGATTTTTGTCTGAAAAATTAGGTTTATGTTATTTAATTTGAAATAAGTTATAAATAAATTATTTGTATACAAATTATCAATTTTCTAGTTCAAATTAAACATCATTGCTACTTACCTATCGTTTAGATTATTTTGCAACAGTTTTTGCCTTCTAGTAGGTGAATGTTCGGGAGTTGACTCTTTCCCCGACGCTTGGCCTCGGTCGTTCATGATCCCGTTTTCTTTATCGAATGTAAATTTATCAGAGTTTTCGCTATTCACTCTAGTTTGCGGGGAAGCTTTCATTTTACCGTCATTTATTCTACTTAACGGTTTCCTCATATTCAAACTAATGACTTTAGCCTCTTGCTTCGTATTATTATCCAATTTAAGACTAGATTCTCTGACCTTGCTATGAAAGTCATTTTTCGTTGGGTTTTTATGAAGTTTATCATGTTGACTAGTTTTTGTATCGTTTAATCTATGCGTATCTCCTAATTCGTTTTTAACTTTATTCGTTGCCTTTTTAAGTTCTAATTGAAATTCATCTTTTACTTCTTTACTTTTGACGAGTAATGAAGGAAGAGACTTTCTCAAAGGCTGGTTTCTGTCACCTAGTGGGCTGATTGCTTTAGGGTTCCCATATTTATTCTTATTGTCATATATTGAGTTAGGTGAATCGTTTCTTCTTTCATTGAAGAATAAACTGTCGAATGTTTTTTCTCGCCTTAAAACAGGCGAATCGTCCTCGTCTTTCTTAAACCTTTCTGAGTACCTAAAGTTTTTATTTATGAGTGGTGTCTTCCAAGCTTCATGTTGTTCGATAGCTCTCGGTATTTTTGACCTTTGTGCGCCCGGTCTATCTGATCTCGCATTTTTATAATCTTGGCGTGTCTGAAGTAGACGTTCTTCTCTCTTCAGGGATGCAGTGCTTTGAACCATATCCCTGTTGTCGGGGTACTGAAGGTGCGTTTCTTTACCCTTATTTAATGATTTATACTTTCTTTCTAATTGCTCAGTTGTTTCTAACGATTTAAAGTCATTAAAACTTTTATACACAGGAATTTTAACGTCGATATTACCATTTAATTGTTTACTCTCGTTTCTGGTTCTAAATAATCTAAGTTTTTTATTTGGTTCAGTCTTCGTGTTGTTACCCCTAGAATCTGGCGATGACCCATCACGATTCTGAAACAGACATAAATAAACTTTTATTCTACTACGTTGCGAGTAGTTGACAATCTTTTCGACAATTTAAACATAGTTTATTGTTCTTTTTTATCCATCCATCTTCAAGAATACGTATTAACACGCTGCAATATTAATAACATAATTATAAATAATCCTTACCGTTGCAGGAGGCTGCGGTGCTCTATATTTTTTTCTAAAATGTCTTGTGTTTGACTTTTTCTTTTGCTCCTCTTCTATTCTTAGATCGGGTTCTGATCCAAAACGCTTATTAAGACCATTTCCTGAAACATATGGTAAATAGTGTTTTATTTAACGAATGTATTATTCATAATAATATTATTAATAGTAGTTCAAAGGTTCGATTAGAATACACAATGATCAAAACAATACATTAACATCTCGTTCGTTTACGTTAGCTAGTATCAGCTTAGAAACTTTGGGATGTAATTTATCAAAATCTTTTTTTAGCGAGTGCATACGTCACTATCACACGTCTGTTATGACTCAGTCATTTCACCGTTGAGTTTCACATATTTAGGTACAAGTGTAGCAGTGTGTACGGGGATGTAGTCAGTGTTTATTTGATGAGGTCTACGAAAGAAGATACCAACCGTCATGCCTGATGTCGAGGTTGGTGTGAGAACGATGCAGCGGCTCTCGCGCCTCCCCCACGCCGCCAGCTGACCGCGACCGGAACACGTTCGTGTGCTGGAAGAAAACACAGACTTGTTAAAGAAGATTATAGTACAATTATTGTTGAAGATAGCGAATTAACCAATTTTAGGTAACCACGTATCGGTATCTCTTGGCTGTTTTCACCAACCATCCCCTAACGCTAAGTATCTCCTTAAAGATTCTAACAACATTTATATATTATGTCCCCTGATTCTTTTGGACTTAGATGACGCAAGAAGTTTTTGCAAAATGATATATATCTTAAGCGATACAGGACGCTCAAAGACCGCTAGGGACTCTTAGCGTTAGAGGCCTGTTGGTGAAAACAGTCATCTGTCTGTTACTGTGACTTGTACCTAAAACACTCTTTTTCATGGAAGTTTAAAAGTACCTCGTTGCTTACACAGCCACATAAAAATTTTGCTGTCTTCGTAGGGTGTTAATAAGAAGCCGTTAGCTAAAACCTTCCAGGCAAATATACGATCGATTCAATCAATGGTAGATACTTAGATAGCGTCAAAGGGTCACTGCATTGAAGCGAGTGAAGTAAACATTGGAACTATTTACAGAAGCGCTCATTAATATTTTCTAATCTGAGGTTCACAATGGCGTATAACTCCTGACTTCCATTAACTAAGACGACACGATTGATATCGTGTAACAGATATGTTCTCGACCCGGAAGCTTCATCTAAATAGCGAGATTTATTCAAAGTTAGGGTAGGAACGAGAAAGGCTGATAAATTAAATACCAGAAGATCCTTACTAAAATTATTAGGAAAGCTGAAGGGTATCCCAGAGTCTAGCAACGACAATGATTTACGATCCCTTTGTTGGGCTTTAGAAGTCATGTTTCTCTATAGGTAGATAGGTGTATCTGACTTGACCTTTTAGGTATATGTATTAAGATGATTTTATGATGAGATGATGTATTAAGTTAATGCTTTACTTTAGTCATTTGCAATTTGGTGATCGTTAGCCTAAGATATACCTAAACATAATATTCTATATTTACCACGTGTCCATGAGGTACTCTGGTTTCCGGGCCGGGCCGTCTACCGCTGATGGTGCCTCCAGAGTGAAGGATGGCACCGTTGTCCGTGCTGCGGAGCCGCGGTGATGCCGTTAGTGACGGAAGCACCTGCAAATAGGATTTCATCTTAAAAGAAGGAAGGGAAAAGATTGGAGGATGCTATTCAAAAAAGGTTGCCCTATCTAAAAAGGCCACTTAACAATATTGCCAAGGGCAATACATTTTGTCATTTTTCCTGTCAATAACTACAAATTTTGCAAAACAGTAACTTTAGAAACAATTGAAATAGATTTTGAAGTAACCATTTTATCGAAGTTATTAGAAATTTTATAACCGACTGAAAAATGTACTAAATTTCATTACGGGGCGATTTCTTTGCAATATTGATATATCATTTAACTACCTTTTTTGGTCTGCAGAATATCTCTGTCTATACTTATGTAGGGTTTTTAAGGTTTTGTTCGTAGAAGTTATGGTTGTGGTAGCTTCGTGATTTGTTTCGTTGCGTTGTTGTGTTTTTGTAACTGCTGTTACGTGCACCTAATGTTCTCTATCTCTATTTTCTCTCTTTATCAGTGTTGGGTATACCTTGGGCGCATGTCGGAGCGGCTCGTGTGGCAGGGTGTGTGCCCGGCGCGCGCGCTCGGCGCCGCTCGGCTGGCTGCCGGCCTGCCCCATACTAACCGCTCTCGCGCATCTGAAACAACGAGATTACATTTAAAAATACAATTGAACTTATTTCTTATGAGAGAGGCTATATGGGGTAAGTAAATTAGTCTGTTAAAAATTACTTTTTAAACGCCCTCTACATCATATAAGAGCGCGCCAAATTCAGGTATCCCTCAGTTTAACGCTTAAGTTTTGACATTTTTGACATGAAATACAAAAATTATTGTCATTTTGAGTGGCTATTATTATTAAATTAGGGTTACATAATTGAAGAGTAGATCGCTGATTTAATTTCCAGGAGTGGAAACGTGGTCATTTTGTGTAATGTGGTGTCATTTGGTCAGGTAATGGGTGTGCCGCCGGCGACGCCGTGATGCTTAGAGCAATTGTCGGTGAAATTCGGTTCGTCATTAGAGCAGCTCTGAGCGACGTTTATGTTCATAATTAAAACATAATTCTCGAATGAAAAGCCTTTAAGGTATAAAAAGTTATAGCAAATAGTAATATTATCATTTGTAACATAGGATATAGCGATGTACGATTAACGTTTCACCGGTGAATTTTCAGATATTTTTTGGGACCTATCATGCATGCATCGTGGAGTGTGCACATCTTTCTTCGTTTCGCAAAAAATTGTCTCTTAAAATAAAGATAAAAGTTTTTCGCAAATAAAAACAATTCATAATATTCCATGTCGTTTTATTTGTATGTAAATATGCAATAACAAGGCAAATTAAATGCATGTAATCGTCGCTTAAGAAGCTCGTCTCGCGTCCTCCCACTTCGTGTGCGGCCCACGCGGTCTCATTTTAATTTGAAATGAATTGTATATGATTGATCCGTCCCCTGACTGTAATGAGGCTGGTTATGTTTGATATTACACCGTCCACGGACCACACATTTCAAGAAAGTGTTTTAGAGAGTGCGATCAGAGTTTTTTTTCAATTGGAATACTGTCAAACTAAAAATATTCTTAACTGAAAGGAGACTTTCTGTTATTTAATTATTTGCAGTTAAGTACTTCAATTTTATTTTAATGGATACTTGTAAGTCAGTTACTGTAATAAAATACTTCGAGGAATGTCAAACCTGAATAAACTTTATTTATCTATTTCAATGTTACACTTTACTGTGTCCGATGCGATAACGATCGTGTCGTACACAATCAAGGTGACTTAATATCATAACCTTTACGATGGTTATCAACATTATTAATTTAATTAATCCTATTTTTGTGTGGTCCGACTGAATAACATTTTAATGTTATGTAAATCCTCTTAATTTACTTATTCTTAGTACTTTAATGGATAAAAATGCAGGATTTTAAGTTTTTGTAATCAAACGTTTCTCTCAAAATAATCTCAGTTATATATTTTATCTTGAGATTATGATTCAGTATTTTAAGATGAAAATTATTGTTTTATTATTTAAATGACGTCGAGGTTACCAGTGTGGGAATGTGCGTGGTGGCCAAAGGAAGATCTTCCGACCGGGCGAGGCTGTATGCCCGGCCAACCAAAGCCCACGTGATTTCAGGTGTCGTATATATAAATATATACCGCCGTGATTTAAAAACTTATCATGTGGGTACGGCCACAACGACATTCATTTAACGAGAACAAGTACTAGTATCGAGAGATTTTAAGTATAAATTAAAATAGTTTTACTTGTTAATATGAAAATTTTGTCTAAAATAAAACTCAGTTTTCGTATTGCACAGCACTCGTAGCTTGGACTAGGGTTCTCTCGGAGTATGTGAAGTTTCTATATGCGTTTACGCACATAATAAATGACTGTCAATGGTCATGTTTATTAACAAGATGGCGCGGGAGAAAATGAGCGACGACTGACGGAGATGGCCTCCGTGAGCAGCAGGGCTGCCACTGCCACTCTAATGCCACGATATTTTGTATCTAAACTAGATAATGCCCCCATCCGTTCCGCCAAAATTCGTTTATCACGAGGGTACCATACATTTTTAGGGATAAAAAATATCTATTAATAAAATATAATTATATATATGGATAGTATGGACATGAACGTGCTGTTATTTCGTTTTGCTGAAATTCGTTTATCACGCGGGAAATTTGCATCTCTCCGCCAAAAAGAATATCCATAATGTTATGATTGTTTTTTTTTTTGTAAAATTCGGGGAAGAGCATGTTCGTCTCCGGGTCTTTAAGTGTCACATAAACGATAATACTAAATTTATACTATATTATATCAAAACTGTAGACATATAGCATTTTTAC
Organism: Cyclargus thomasi; assembly: GCA_026546445.1. Classification (NCBI taxonomy): domain Eukaryota; kingdom Metazoa; phylum Arthropoda; class Insecta; order Lepidoptera; family Lycaenidae; genus Cyclargus; species Cyclargus thomasi. The sequence goes on from JAOTAV010044779.1 coordinate 15,597, forward strand.
ACATGTAATAGAAGCCAAAAATAAAAATACCGTAGGTCGTCGTCTTACCCTACCTAGGGTAAAAAAAAAACTACGGAGCGTCGTAAAACCGATGTACAATGTTATGCTATATGCTTTAGCATTTTGGTGAGTGGAGGCAGAAAACGAAAAGGATGGACTTGGGGCTTGTATGAGGTATCTTACGATTTTTTTTTAAAGCTTTTAAACGTTTAATTTGTGTTTCTCTTCAATGTTTAATCTTTATGCGAAAGTCAGTCGGTTGTTACCTCTTAACGTCGTGACTTTGCTGAAATTTTGTATGGACATAGGATACTTCTTATCCCGGAAAAAATTACGGTTCATCATTTATTAATTAAGAGCATCATTTATTAATTAATTATAATCACCAACCCTGGTCGACGAAGGCAAAAGTGGCATCGACTATATTTTCTCTGTGATGTTAGGCGCGGGGCGGCACGGGCAGTGGGCACACTTTCTTTATGATAATGTCTGCTCGCCAGCGCCACAGACGCTAGCTTGCTCTCAGTTATGTCCTCTATTAGTACCTTCTCATAAATAATTCATAAATACTTTGTCTAATGCCTAGGGTTTATTGTGATAAAATGATTACGTCATAACTAAAGGTGCGATATATTTTTTTACATATGAAGCTGAGTATTTAAATAACATGTGGCGGATCGACTAGCTATTTCAACTAAAAATTTTAAGGTCGTACGATTTTTAAAACAGGACTGACTCATTTCTACGGTCAGTGGTACAATTTCCGCGATCATCTCGAACTGGAAATACCAAAAGAGAGCATATATTTGTTAAACTTATATTAACTACTTGTGTCTCATCATTATTGTATTAAAACTGTTATAAAATATTATATTGCAATAAATAATTGAATATAAACACGCAGACTTCTTATGAATTATGAAATGTTAGGAATTACGGAGTCGTCCGTCTGTATTATTATAAGTAATGTATTTGTTATTACACGACTGAAGTGAAACAGTAATCTGTGTTTACTACATTAACATTATATTTATAAAGTATTACATCTTCACTGTAATTGTAGTATTTATTACAAGTCGGTGTCGACTACTGCTTAAATTAAGAACATCGTTTTTAGGGTTCCGTACCTGTACCAAAACAAAATATATATTTTTATCTCTTTATTCTCAGAGCTATTCATTTTGTCATTTCTCTTGTAAAAATAATTGTACAAAACAGGAATTTCACAATGAATTTGAATTGATTATAAGGGAACTATTTTATCAAAACTATGAGACCTTTTAACAAAATCTATTAAAATGAGTGTGAAGCAATTCCTCTGCAATATTGCTATTACGACGTTTTTAGGCTTTCTGTAAGTTGAAAGTGGATATATGATAAACAGGATCCATGAAAAATCGATCGAGGGATATAAAAATACACACTTAGATTGAAGTATCTACGACTGACTATGTAATTGACTAACAGTTAGCTAAAAAATTAATTTTAAACAACAAATAAAAACCGACATCCACAGCAAAAAAAAATATAGATGAATTTAAAAGTGATAATAATAATAATAATAATATCTATTGACGCTTCATACCACGTCAGTCTGGCCCCGTGCTAAGTACCGGAGGGACTTGTGTTACGGGTACCAGACAACGGAAATATATTTAATACTTTTATACTATACACATATTTAAGATTTTT
>JAOTAV010044790.1:0-17288 GCA_026546445.1 Cyclargus thomasi
TTTCCAATAAAAAAAACACAATCTGCTTATTTATTGCCATTAAGGCGGAACAAAGTTCGCCGGGTCAGCTAGTTATCGATATAAGGCTTAAATTTTAACGTCGCGCTCATTGTCGATCGCAGTTACTGAAATGTCTTTAGATGAAATTAAAATATTTTAACTTATTGTTAGTAATCATAGAGTCTTTTTTACAATAAACCTATTGGTAAAAATTGTTAAACCCGACTTAAATTTAAAATTAATAAAATATTACGTGGCAAAACTGGACTAATTCATTTTATTTTGTTACTTCGTATTATAAAGATTCCGATGACATAGTTATTATAAGCAACCCCTATATATAATTTTAGAGTTATTGTCATTTTCATTGCGCGCGGCGATAATTCATGAGACCACCCTGAAGTAACTTGACAGAATTTGTGCAAAATAGCCGCGACATTTATTATGGGTCGATAATATGCGTTTTTTGACAACTTCGATTAGTTAATAGAATCAGGCGTTACTTTGCGGAAATGCATAGCTTTAAGTTTAGTAAATTTCAATATTCCGCGAAATATTATTTGTTCATATTGAAATCTAAATTTACTAAACTTAAAACTTCCGTTGGCGTTATTATTGCTGTAGTGTGCAAGTTCATCGTTATCCTTCTACAAAATGTGCTGAAAATAGTTATCGCAATAACGCAAAGGGAAGGCTTAAGCTTTAGTAAGAAAATAATTGCTTCTAGTTGCAAAATACACCCACCATTAACAAAACTCTTAAACACGCAATTATTTATTATAAATCTGCAGATCAGAAACAAAATTTTAGGACTCTAACTTAAGAAATAATGACTTTCGTAGAAAAAATTATTTAAACTATAACCCCCTTTTAACCCTCTTAGGGGTAGAATTTCAAAGTATGCTTAAATACGTATTAATTTATTTTGAATTAGTAGCTCAGGAACAAAATTTCATGTCTTTAACTGAACAAATGACGAACTTTCATTAAAACTTTCAACCCCTATTTCACCCCCTTAGGGGTTGAATTTTTTAAATTTATTCCTTAGCGGGTTTCTACTCAGTAAAACAATCCTACTTATCAAATTTCATGGCTGTAGCTTTAACGGTTTTTGTTCAGCGAATATGAATCAGTCAGTCAGGACTTGTTATTTTATATAATATATAGATTGATTGTACAGTTAGTTCTTGGTGTAAACTCATGTTCAACATTAATCAGACTCACTTTTTACTTACACTGTGTCTTGAATAAAGTGGAAACAGTGCAAGTAAAAAGTGAGTTTTATTAATGTTGATTTAATGTTAAATTCTACTTACAAAAGTTAAATGAGGATATAAAAATCTACATTTAAAAAGATCAAAATTACGGACGCGTCCTTAAAAGTGTCAAACCTTCCTGTCAAGTCTTGGCACCTAATTAATATTTTTATTTAATCAAACACATCACTGACCTCTTATTTCTGCTTTTATTGCCTAATTAAGGAGCGTTAATTATTATTAGATAATTAAAATTTAACGAGAGAGAAATACTTAAATTTCAACAAGGTTTATTTAAGGGGAATTCGAGGGGAGAGTTTTTAGCTCGAACAATGAACTGAGAACATTAAAAACATAATAATTGGACCCCCGCGACTGCGTACAGTCGCGGCGATCGTAAATCAAAGTAATGGTGACCGCGGGTCTTGGTATTCTGGTAATGAGCGAGGATTAAATAATTATTTTTTATCTTTAATATTTATTCGCGGAGATTCGCCGTGAATCATTTAAATTTCAAAAGATAAATTTTGAAAGGTACAGTTGGCAAGGGATAATTTTTTTTGAATATAAACATTTTTTGAAAATCGGTAAATCCGTTTGAGACAGTAGTCTAGTAGACAGTAGTAAACCCGTCCACAAAATGGATGGGTCATATGACCCCGCAGGAGACCTTTATAGGACAATAGAATAAAACAGTGAGATTTTGTTCTTTGATTTCGCTTGTAAGCTGTCTAACTGGATGCTGGTGAGAAATGTAAAGTTCAGGTAGTCAGAAAGTACATTTTCCACATATATTTTTGTACGGAATTTCGGAATAATGGATAACAATCTGTATTGAATCAATATGGAACTGATTCCGTACAGAATCAGATCAAATTTTAACTGGAAATTGTCAGAAAAAAAACTGCAGGCTTTGTGGCGTACCATTTTTACGGCTTTCATATTATTTTTCATGGATAAATTGGTGGTTAACTTGCCGTACAAACATATATGTCCAAAATGTACTTTCTGACTGCCTGAACTTTAGATTTCTCACAAGCACCCAGTTGGACAGCTTACAAGTGAAATCATAGAACAACATTTTATTGTTTCATGCTCTTCTATCGTCTATAAAGGCCTCATGCGGGATCATAAGACCCATCAATTTTGTGGACGGGTTATCTATAGAGGCTGTAAGGTAACATTGTGTCAGGAGAATTCTACATTTAGGATTTTCTTTTCGGTTTTTTTTTGTAATTACTGCTGAAACGCCTTCGCACACGTCACGGTAGACAGAGCGTGCAGGGGTGCATGGATTTATCTCAAAATTTGTATGATTTTTAATAAAAATTTTGTTTCACTCCGGCACGCCCCGGCACAGTATTCTCACTCCTTCAAAACTAACTCGATGTTGATTATGCAGTCCATATTCGTAGTTTATGTATGTTTATGATTGTTTGCTTAACAACACTTTGTTTAACCATCGTCATAAATAAAATTATATGTACCGTCGATAAACCCCTGGAGTGGTGCCAACTGCCAAGTAAACCGTACGTACAGTTTAATTTGAAACATGGATATACCATTCACATTTTCTTCTTTTATTTTGGATTGTATTGTACTATCATAAAAATTCATTTATATACATAGACGGTCCAGCGTTTGACCGCGCATTCGCTCGCGAGCAAATTACTTAACCTGCCGAGAAGAACCGACCTGCGGTGTTAGAAAACGGAGTCACTTTTTTTCTATAAAAGTGAGAAATTACAGAAATAAAAATGTCTAAGTTAACTGTTGACTACTCCAGATACGCCATGTGGATAAACAGTATAAACAGTTCGTTGTATTTATCTTCACAGTTGCACATTTTAGCTCATATGAGACGATATTTTTTTTATTAATAATATGATTACAAATTTATTTTTAAACACATATACACATATACGTAAGCTACTATGCAAAATCCCAAACCTGTAGCTCTTATAGTTTTTTCATAAAGTGTACCATAAACATGTACTAGGAGCGGGATATAGAACTCGCTTCGTTCGCCAAAAAATAGGAAAGTGTGTTTGTTTATATCCTTGCATGTTTTCTCACGTCCAATCGACTTAATTCCTGGCATACATTCATACATAGGCAACGTTTAGTCTTAAAAAACAATATTTCTAAATTATTCGTATTCTCGATCTTTAAACTCCACGCGAGCGAAGCCGCGGGCTATTAATATTATATATAAGAACTAGTAATATTATATAAGCAAGGACCGGTAAGAAAATTCTTGCTAAAATGTTTGAAAGAAAAATATGACTGTTAAAGGATTTGTTGGAAGAAGCTATAAGCTCTACAAAGGTCACGACTTCGACCCCGGCTTATCACCTACTTTTGCTTTCTCGGCTACTATGCGAGCTGAATCGTAAAACATCTCTCGTAGTTTGGATTCAACCGGCTAATCTAGGGTATATTAATAAATTTTTCCTCTATCGAAAGCATTATTGGAAATATTGATGAAACGAGCGTCGAGCAACTGATGATAAGCGCCTTATTTAGCAATCGTATAACATATATCTGCCGTGGGAGAGCCATTCTTCGGTACGAATGGGCCTTCTTGATTTCATTCAGTGAGTGACTTTATCGGGGACCCTACTTCCCTAATCCCCCTATCCCTATTCCCATTCCCAATTTCATCAAAAATACCGGCAACGCACTTGGAACCCTTGGGATGTCACGAGTGTCCATGGACAACGGCAGTTGCTTTTAACCAGGTAACCCGTCTGCTGGCTTGCCCCCTAAATATCATAAAAAAGCAACCTTATCACTAATGATATAAGAAAACTTTATTGAGATGTTTCTCAGTCAACCACGCAGCCAGGCCGAAACTCGTAATGAGATTTTGATGAAATTTTGTATAGTGATAGTATTAGATAACGATTATCTTAATAAATACAATTTTTGTGTGCATGTTTTTAGCACTGAACTTTTAAGCGACTGAGTCGATTTTGATGAAATTTTTGTAGGTATTCAGGGGGATTCGAGAATGGTTTAGATGGAAAAATTAGCCCGGCAGGACGACGTCATTCTTTTCCACGAGTATCATTATATAACTTTTGAGAAACATGACAAAGATTCGCTTCTAAAATACGGCCATAGAATAAGATAAGTTTTAGAGCAAATTTTACAACTTTGTTATTTCATAGAACGAACATTGAAACTTGTTATAAGACAAAGTTATCGAGTCTGTCGTAGAACCAATATCTATTTTAGGGATCCACACCTTAAAAATTGCTCACCGGCCAATTTTGTGATGCTTTAATGCCTCATGATTTGAATGTACACAATATTGTTACCTATAGAATTCGTATAGAAACATAATGTAATAAATAAAACCTATAATTATTATTCATTGTTTCACATACAATATTGTATTGAAGAGATTTTGTGATTTCTCAAATTCACAAAATCTCTTAATTTCAAATTCAAGAAAACCCGTGGAAATTAACTAATAATGTGCATATTTAAAATGTGCTTACAGAGATCTTCTTTTTACCTCGCGCGACATCGTCAGGATTTTTTTCCACTCTAAGTCTCGTAGATGGCGCTATAGTCAATTTAACGTGACGGCATGTATCCTATGACCAGCGGACAATTAAGAGGCTTCAAAAAACACCTCATTTGTCCAAATATGATAAGTAGTTTTGAAGTTACGAAGGAACTGATGAACATCCATACCCACATATAAACATACATACAGATCAAAATCATAACCCTCCTGTTTGCTTCGCTGTAGGTAAAAATAGCCATACCTATGAAACAATTTAAAAGCTATTAAAGTCATTTATTCACTGACATTTTTATTTTAAGAGTGTCTTTAACTACCGAGAAAAAAATTGACATATCACATTATAATATTATATTATAGCTAAGATCGGCTCGCGAAAACTCGATAAAGCAAGGTTCTTGTTATTTCCACTATATCGATGGTGAAAGTACAGCTCTCAGAAGTCCATGTATGAAGTGTCACGGAACCTCACACACTTGCCCGTACCGAATCGTCTGAACCATACGAATCGTTCGCTGTCAAACTTGAAAAGGAAATGACTTCGGTTTGTTCGATTCTGTTAGATGTGCGACCACCATAAATAATATACTAAGAAAATGAGTTACGAGAATAACGTCACTGTAAAATAAACTCTATTGCAATGTGTTAAAGGTCAACGTATGTTACCTTTAATTGTAATATGTAATGTACAATCTAATATATAAAATTCTCGTGTCACAGTTTTCGTTACCAACTCCTCCGAAACGGCTTGACCGATTTTGATGAAATTTTTTGTACTTATCTGGTATCTATGAGAATCGGCCAACATCTATTTGCCGGGTCAGCTAGTTCTGTATTCTAGTTTACTGGTTTTCGTTAAACAACCAACAACATATAAATGAATTAATATAAAATTTTAAGTTTTCAAGAGTTGTTTTGTTGTATTGCTTTATCAACATGCAATTAAATTAAATTGGGAACTTGAAATAACGATTTTTGAAGTTTCACATATTGAGTAGTTTATTTTAAATGAAGTGAGTAACCAAACAAAAATTAAACCATATTATAATGCATACTAAATTACACACGCAACTTCGTTGTGCGAAAATTCGTTTATCACGCGGGAACCGTACATTTTTTGAGGATAAAAATTTTCTTATGTCCTTCCAGGGGACTGAAATTATCTCCATGGCAAATTTCAGCAAAGTCAGTTCAGGGGTTTGGGGTTGAAGACGTTACAGACAGGCACACACACTTTTGCATTTTTAATATTACTATAGAATTGTAAATTATCCATACGCGCTAAGATAATTACGTTTACACTAATTTGCCTTAAATTTAATTTAAATTAACTTATAATTAGTTTGTCTAATCCTTGAAGCCCGTCCTTCTTTGGCCTTCCTTTAATGGCCAGATAACGAGACCTCTGTCCAAGAATGAAGTATGTGATTGAATTGAGAATAGATTATATTTTTATAGCTCCTATACGCAATGTTTTACAATATTTATGGTCGAATTTCAACCATAGGGCGACCTCTAGTTTACCTTAATCCGCAATCTGGCTCTGTTTAAGCTTTTCTGATTATACAAGTACTATACTGAGATTTGGCGAGGACGCTCGACCGCTAGAACTGGCGACGCAAAAGAAACAATTTACTTGGATCGAAAATTGAGCTACCAAACCGTAGTCGGCCATACACAAAGCCCCTTAAACAAAAAAAAACACATTCAAACAAACAAATTCTTCAGCTTTATATTATTAAGTAAAGATATTCTGGTTATTAAGGCTGCCTTATCTGTACTGAATCTTATATAATACGTCCAAAACAACAACAACAGCTTCAGTTTTAAACAGCAGTAGCCCGAAAAACCGCTGCTCATTGTAACTTAGAAACCTTTATCGGAATTTCCTATAAATTTTCATTATTTGAAACTCGCGGTGACACTTTGTCCTTTGGGGTTTTATTTATGCGTATAATTGTTACTATCAGAATCTATTTCTAAATACTTGTGAATTAATACAGTGTTTTTATATCAAATATCTTTTACAACAAAAAATTGATACATTATTCCTTTTGATGACTGTCATTAATATGCCTTTCACAACTCAGATACACGCTTATACACACACACGCTTAAGAAAGCTTAAAAGTTTCTGATGATTTTTTTTAATTTATAGGTTGCAAGCGAGCAGATGGATCAACTAATAGAAAGCAACTGCCGTCGCTCGTAAACACTCGCGACATCCGAAGAGTCACAAGTGCGTGCCGGTGCTTATGAGGGAATGAGAATAATCCCTATTCTAGGGGATTAGGGAAGTTGGGCCGGTAAACCCACTTACTGAATGAAACAAAGCACAGCGCCGTTTAACACCAGTTTTCTGTGAGGCCGTGATATCACTCTGGTCGAGCCGGCCCATTCGTGTCGAAGCATGGCTCCCACGGCAATGAGCATCCGAATTATGTACTTGAGATCGGAAAATGTCTCATTGGTACACGCCTCCACCCAGGTTCGAACCTGCACCCTCTCGAATGTGAACAAAAGTCTTACCCGATAGGACACGGACGCTCTTAATAAATAGTCACATAGTTGAAACCCCAATAAATTAAAAAAGATGAAGCAATCCATACTTTAATATTACAAATGGAAAGGGTGTTTATTTGTTTATCCTTACTCCACACAATAACGATTTGATGCTAATTCAATCAAATTGATTTTGCCGTAGCATTTGTCGAAAGCTGGAGAGTAACGCTACTTTTGGTTTTGTAAATACATCGTGATATTCGATTTTTGAATCCTATGCCAGCGAAGCTGAGTGCAGAAGTTAGTTCCATGAGGGACATTGAAATAGAGCCAGTGTAGCCATCTGAATAATTATAATCTGAGAGCTGATAGCAAATTTTGAGTAGGTATTTGATTGCTGCATTGAAGTGTACAAACTGTAAGGCGTTGGTAGCGGACGTTTTGTCAGCCGCGTCCGATCAGTTTGCTTTCAGCTTAAGTCGTGTTCTGTTGGCTGAGTTTGATATAACACAACCTAATTACTTAGATCCGTGATCTCTATCTGTTTCAACTTCTCTGATTGTATAGAATAAGTGAATGAAATCACATTCCTAGAGGAGCAGACAGTCGTCATTTTCAAGGCAAATTAAAGATCTTTTGTAACTCCCATAGGGCGTGTTTCAGGAACTCGATCGTACTACTATCAGTCCCTAGAGACGGTCCCCTCTTTATTCAGATTAAGAGGCTTACCTCATCTTAGTTGAATTGATTGGTCGGCCACTTTAATATCAAATTTGCGTTTATAAATAAAGGTGCTAATAATTAATTTACTTACAATTTCGTGTTCGTATACTGCAAGGTTTATGTAGTGGTACATTTAAAAGTATTCTTAATACAAACTTATCTTCAAATTACCTATAATCGGGTCAACACCCGATCAAAGCAAACCACAGTAAGGACACCTTAGACTTGGCACTTCTTTGCTTAGATATATTACTTTTTCGAGATTAACGGCCTTATCGAGACTTGGCCCATTTTCTTTTGGTGGGATTATTTTATTGCAAGAGTCATTGATTTCTCTGTGAATATAATGAAATGCACTTTGTGTTATTATATTATTACACTCTGATATTATTCGTGTGTAATACAATAACACAAAGTGACATTAATTGCTGGGTTAATTCATAAAATTCACAATAAATGAACTGTAACTTGACTTGTTACGTCTCGCATAACATCGTTGTTTGCGCAATCGTTAAGTTTTATTGGGTTTTTCAACATTTCGGGATCGGGGTCTGTTTTATGTTGTTATTGACTAACTTTTATTACAAGTTTCAACTTGTGTACTCTTTTTTATCGAATACGACACCCACAAGTCGTGCCGAAATTCTGAACCGTTCATTTTTCCGGGATAAAAAGTTTTTTTCCTGGAACTCACAGAATGATTTGTCCAATTGAAATCACTTTTCTTAGTTACATTCTAAAATTGAAGACATAAACGGAAGAAGCAGAATATTTAAAAAACTGCCGGATTTTTACGTAAATGAACGCTTTGTGACCAGAAAAAATATTTGAAATTAAAATAATGTACATTTTATGTATTGCTATATAGACAAACTATATAATTATGAAAGATTAGTTGTAATTAAAAAAAATGGTATTTACTCGAAAGTTGAAAAATATTACTTATCCGCTTCTTCCACTTATGTCTTCAATTGTCCATATATTAATGAGAGGTCGCCTTGTGGTCGAAATACGACAGTATATTTTTAAATCCATAATGAAGAAAAGCTTTAAAAATATAATATAGGTATTCTCAATTAAATCACTGACTTCGATTCGGCATTAAGGTATCATTACCAAGTCATTTGATGTTATTAAAAAAAATAAACTTCAACCATAAACAAAAGAATATGTGTATGATAATCGTGTCATGTTAAAATGTTGCAATGTGCGTATTGCAGTGTGCGTAGCGTTTTATTTATCAAAAATATGCAAGACAAAAGCATATTTAAAAAAAAATATTGTTATTTTAAGCTCCTCCTCCATATCAACTATAACTGGAAGAAATTTCTCGCTTTTACATCTACGCGTCTTTCGTAAAAGGGGTACAAAGTTTTCCGCTCTCATATTAATATAATTATAGATTAAAACCAAACAGAGGCTTCTATAATTAGATTAGTAATGAGTATTTGATGATTTCTTATTGTTCTACCCGTGTCCTCGTCACTAAACTTTCCAATGCTCAACGTTAATAGTTAATGTGTACATCAAACAAAATTTGAAGAGCACTAATGAGTTTAGAACAAAAGGGTCTATCAACAAAATGGCGTCCCTAACTACAAATTACGATTCACAGGTTCTTGTATTGACATTCGAATATAGAAGCGAGAACTAGGTTTGGATTAATTGTGGTCATTCTGATGTTAATTGAAAAGATTAAGCCCGGCCGCCCATTTTAAGAATTTCGGATGAGAAAAATTTAGTTTTTTTTCTAGAATTTTGTTTAGAATTTTTTTCATCAGAAATTCGGATAACACGGCCAGACTTTAAAGGTCCGCATTCACTAACCAGTAGATACCTATGTTAAACGTTTTTTATATAATTCATATTTTTTATGACGGGCCTTCTCTGCACTCTAAAAACAACTCACGTGCGTGTCTTGCTAAAACTATGAATCTATACCCCACATAAAGTGAAATTGGCGAGGGAGTCTTAATGATGATGAACTATAGAACAAAAGAGCATCAACAAAATGACCTCTGAATAGAGCGAATCGCGACAGAAATATGCATTTCAATACGAAGTTGCGAAGGCGTGATTCCGTGAATTAGGATTCACACTGTCTGGTTCAAAGTTTAATATTGGTGACAATAATAGCTGAGTCAATTTTCAAGGGTTCTCCCAAAGTTATCCAGAAATGCGAACAAGATTTGCTGTGAACTTCGCAGCACTTACAGTTCTTGCTTTGTGCTACGTTCTTTGTTTTAAGCACAAATGGGTTTAAATTAAAATAATATATACTAGTTTTCAGTTTTTCAGTTTACTAAAATTCAGTTACTCATTATAATATTCCTTTTTTGCCAGACTGTGCCAAAAGGGGGGGTTTTGTTTTTCGGGAGCATGTACGTATGTATGTATATATAACATATATGTATGTATGTATGTAATTGTTTGGCACGCTCTACAGCCTAAACGGCTTGATTTAATAGAACAACAAAAACATCTAAATATGTAGGTGCTGGCGTTCTGCACGTAAATTTTGGCGATTCATTTTCAGTATTATTTTTTAATCAAACTATAAAATAAAATAACGAAATTATGATACTAGTCATACTTCATACTAATATTATAAATGCGGAAGTTAGTGAGTGTGTATGTTTGTTATCTTTCACGCTTAAACGGCTAGAGCAACTTCGATCAAATTTAGCATGGATCTAGCCGGTATTCTAGATAACACACAGACAGCACCGCGGGGCACAGCTAGTTATTTACATTTTGTTATCAAAATATTAAAATGCGATTTTAATTAACGACTAATTCGCCTCTGGAATAAAATTTTCAACATCTAAAAGCAACATACATAATAATGACGTCACGATCCCAAAAGACAAAATAATGAGTTTTCGGTCGCATTGTGTGAAACACTTTGTGCGGTTTCAAAGAGTTCCAATGATAATAACAATACGACCGGACTTGGTTTGTTTGTTAGAAATATGTTTCAACATTGTTCATACTCGTACTGGGTTTGATATTTTAATTTTCGTTTATATGTAACAAAATATAACATTTTTCACACATTCTTACAGATTCTTTACTTTAGGTATACATTAGCCCGAACAAATTATTATAATTATTATTAAACTTATATCACGAGCGGCAAACTTTCGATTCAATATTATCTAATTTTTGTGTAGAGTATAATAAATCTATGCATTTAGTATTAATACTTAGTATTATTAAGTGCATAGACTAGAAAAAAAGGGTATCTAACTACATAGTCCTGTCTCTGTAGAGTTAGCTTAAATGTTTTCACTGATCTTATAATATAATTTCCCTGATTATAATCTAGCTAGAGCTACCTTGAATAGCTATTTTTCATATCTTAAGGTGAAAGATATCTGTTATTTACTCGTGCCAAAATTTGTACCGAAATCATCATTTTAAGCAGTGTAAATACTGTGTATTATAAAAGCTGTATACTCGTAAATACAGTCTGCCGCCACTAAAGACAAAGCTGTGTATAACGAGACTACGTATAACTTTTTTTTTAAGTCTTGCCTTACTAACATACACTAACGTAATATCTATCTCTAGCGAGCGTAGTTATAGTTGTTGATATGGACATATATCTATATTCCCTAAGAGAAATTAATTTCTCGTTCGTTGACTAGCACTGAAAAACGTGCGTCTTCTCATAATATCAAAATCTTGACTAAACTCGATAAAAATATGCTGTCGTGTAAGGGTTCGTGGACAAAAGTAGGATTAAAAACAAATAACAAAAATTATCATTTGTCGTGGAACACAAGTAATAAAATGTCATTTTAGGGACAATAGAGATGAAGAGATAAACCGGTAATCGTCGAGTAAACGTGTAGACCAAATTTTGACGATTGCTTAATTTAGTACTTCATGACTAAATGCATCACATTTCATCCCGATGCGTGACTTTGAAATGCTATCGTACCGTTCATACGACATTATGTATCGTTTAAGAAATCTAATGTTCTATCGATTGATTCGATTGAACAATAACTTTGTCACAAGTGGGACAGGTCCTGGAGCTCTCCTGGGTGTGTAACTTTGACTCAATTCCTAATGGACCTAATGTAATCGAACTTCGACTAAATGGGACCACTTCGCTACTATTGTTACTCACTTTAACAACTAGATAGTAAAACTTGATTTGGTTTAGTTTCGGAGGTATTGATAACTTATTGTCGTTAAGCTTAAGAATTTATTTTGAATTGTAACGCTATCAGGACATATCTGGAAAGGAGACAAATTTTAGTTTTCGTTTTTTTTTTTAAGTCAACACTGCAGGGCAAAGGCCTCTCCCAATGTCTTTCATGTGTCTCGTTCTAATGCCACCTGCACCATAAACCGACCTGGCTTGTACGCATCAAGTTCATCTCGCCACCCTTTTGAGGCCTACGACCCGACGTTTTCCGTCATCTGTGATGACTGTTGCCCAACGGCCAGGATGCATCCGGTTAGTGTGACACACCTAGTCCCACTTAAATCAAATTAATCACGTTTAATTAACACACATCATATTGACAATGCGAAAATTTGTAAGTTTGTGAGTGTATATGTTTGTTACTTTTTCACACTTAAACGGCCGGACCGATTTCGATAAAACTTGGCATGGAGGTAGCTGATATACTGTGGATTAACACATAGGCTAATTTTAACGTGAGTAGCACCGAGGGGCACAGCTAGTAATCTCATAAACTTCAAGAATACTGTGCTGAAAACCACAAGCAGCTGCAAAATTACCAAACGTACAAACTAATAACCATTTTCTTAAAAATGTGTGTTAAAATACAATTTCAATACGTCCAATTCACGGATTGTACCAGATATTTAAACATTGGTATGGAAATCTTCAAACTAACCGATATTAAGTTTCTTAGTGGCTATGTAATCAATAACCTGTTTCATAAGAACAATTGAGAAACAAGGAGGTATCCTTTTACAAACTAACGTCAACTACCAAGTTAGTACAACTGCAGACGTTTCCATTATAAGCGTAACAAACTTGCGCGTTGATAAAACTTAGACATTGATTCGGACAAGTATGAGGCTTGAGTATTATAAGGAGTTGTCTTCTTGAAGTCTGGTACAATCTCTGTTCTGTGCCTTGAACCGTGTTTAATAAAATATATTAGATGAGTGATAGTCTAGATAGCCTCGGTTTTTTTATATTTTTAGGGGGCAAGCGAGTAGATGGGTGACCCGATGGAAAGCAACTGCCGTCGCCCATTGACACTTGCGACATCCGAAGAGTCGCAAGTGAGTTGTCGGTTTTATGAGGGAATAGGTAATGGGAATAGGAATTGGGGGATTAGGGAAATTGGACCACCGGTAAACTCACACACTGAATGAAACACAGCACGACGCCGTTTCAGGCCAATTTTCTTTGCCACACACCTCACGGAGCCGAGACCTTTCGTGGAAATCGGTTCGTGCGTTCTGGAGTTACAGCGTCAAGAAGGAAACTCGATTTTTTAATGTTATACATAATCATTACTATTTCATTTCTGCCCTACGTCTACGAATTTACAATACAAGTAATATAAAAGCAGACGTTTAGGCGCCCGAACATTCTAGGCCATAATTAAGTTAGCGTCTCGATTCTCGGGAATAAAATGTTTGTATATTACACATCCATCAACATAATTTCATTATACTTCTTGGTATTTTTATTTCGTGGTCATCCTTCATCTGTTTTCAATGTCAATTATGTTACGCAAAAACTTAATATTTTGTGAAAGTGAGAAAAATGGCTAAGTGCGAGTTTGATTCGCTTATACTATTTATCCCGGGAGAATGTTCCGTTTCCGCGTGTTATACAAATTTTTGCGCAACGATGTTTCGGGCACCAACTAGTTGTATATAAATCAAATCAAAAATCAAAATTTACTATTTCGGGCATCCTATGATGCCCGAAATGGGTCTATACCCATGTTATAAATACCTTAAAAGTAACAAACATATTATATTATAATAGATAACTTAAAGTCTAACAATACATGATAATTTATCCTTAAAAAAGTAGCACTCCAAAAGAGACCAATGTGTGTTTGTGCAAGCGCCCTAGCAACATACAAATCCAATTTATTTTCACTTTAAGCACTGCAACTTTCACAGTGAACTCTATGTAAAGGACACACATCCTTAAATAATATCCTTATCTATCTATCTAACTTTTGTCTTACCCTGTATATTATTTTGGCCCAGTACTTCTATGTAAAATTTAAAATTACTTTTTTCTACAAATAAAAATCGCCAAAAGCATAAAAATATGTCCCAAATAACAAAATGTAAGATACAATTCTCATAAAGGGAGACACAATTGTTTCGTACTAAGGCTTTTCCTTTTAAATGCTTTGATCTTCATACTTTTTTGCGGTAGAGACTGTGAGTGCAAAAATTTAATAAAGACTGTTTACTTTTATAGGACTAATAAAATACTAATTTGAGAAGCGTAAAACTGTGCCTCGCATTTTAATACGTTGTTTTTTCGTTTTACGTTATTGCGTGAGACTTAGACTTGAGTATTAATAAAAATATAGAGAACTGCTACGTAATTATATGAAAAATTCATTTCTTTTTTCTTTTATTTTTTATTTGCTACTACATTTAAGAAAGAAGTTCATTATAGTAGACAAAAGATTGCTAAAGTCTTTGATGCACCTACTAAAAGGAAAAACTTGTTATGGTGTATCAAAGCGAGTGTATCGAACTTTTCGAACAATAGATTCTTAGAAGCATCGTTTTTGAAACGATACTGCCAAATCACACAAGTATTGTAAGCGTTAAAGTTTATTAGAATGTACTTTGTAGTGTCCAACAGTTTAGTCAGCTATACGCTTTCAATATACCTCATCAAAATCCGTTCAATGGTTTCGGCCTGACTGACTGACAAACAGTTACGCATAGCGCTCGGGGAGACATATAAAAATAACACTCGTTGGTGGACGGCATGCAAAGTGTCACTTTTTTTAGATGACCGACTAGTCATTTGAGATCTCATATCAGTATGTTTTGTCTGCCGTCTTTAAGGAGGCGAATAAAGCAAAAAATAAAACATCGTCTTTCTCTCTTTACACTAACGACCGTTATTCATATGCCAGGTGAAACAGAAAATAGTTATTCACTCAATAACTCGATAAATAAATTAAATTAAAAAAAAACAGTTTCTACAGGAACTCGGTAATAGAATTTTGTTTCGTGTGTTAAAATACTGAGTCTGCCGAATGCGCGTTTTTGCGAATAAAATAAATATGCGTGAAAATTATAGGAATCTTTGTGATTTTTCTTATCGAGAAAATTTTAAGCTATCGTGTCTTCGCTACTACAGAAGCTCAGAAATATAATGTAGTATCTATGTTTAAAAAATGAAACGATTCGTAGCTTATTATCAAGTATAAAACGGAATTATTATGATATATCCAATTTCGCTTTTATCGCCCTCTTCATTATTTTTGACACGCATCCAGCGATTAGAGATAGTTTTGTTTTGAAATAGATTAGTAATAAACGGTCATAGAGATGAGCACGTGGCAATAATAATGTTAATAACGACAGTACGAATATTGTATTAATAGACGAAAAGTCGATATATAACTCGGTATTTACGACACAATATGGCGTGGCGGATCGAGCGTTATCGCGACAGACATGCACACCTGCCTGACAGCTGTCAAATGCGTCTGCACTATCGGCCAGTGACAGCTCCCGTAATATCGAATATCGAATACCCGGGAAACAAAAATCGATATTCACGCGACGGAAGCGTGTCTGGACACACGCATAATTTTTATATTGAACTTGGCTACCCTTTTTTCACACTTATGTTTTTGGTGGGATATATATATAAAAAAAAATAAGGTACGAACAGGCAAACGGCTCACCTGACGGAAAGCAATTACCGTCACTCGCAACATCAGAAGAGTTGCAGCTGCGTTACGAGCCTTTTGCGAGGAAATATGCTTAATTTTTGAAGGTCTGTATCGGTCCGGAAATAATTGAGGTAGTGATAGGTTAGATTATTTCACAGTTTTGATGTGTGTGGAAGAAAAAAAAAATGAAAAAAAAAACGCACGGTCAGGGACTGCGAGATATGAAGCGATTAACCTACATCAAATTTTCGTAATACGTTAGTCCTTATCTTTGTGTATGTTTCAAATACGAATATAGATATCTACGGAACTACAAGTTTTTTTTTACGATAGTTAGGGGGCGAGCAGACGGATAACCTAATGGAAAGCAACTGCCGTCGCCCAGATGCACTTGCGACATCCGAAGAGTCGCAAGTGCGTTGCCGGCCTTTATGAGGGAATACGGATAGGGGGTTAGGGAAATTCGCAACGCATTTACATGCCAGTTTTCTGTGAGGCCATGGTATCGCTCCGGTCGAGACGGCTCATTCGTGCCAAAGCATGGCTCACCCACGGCAATGAGCATCCGTTTCATATACTATCGGAAAATATCTCATTGGTACGCCTCCACCGGGGTTCGAACCCGCACCACAGGCTACGGAGACTCTAAAGTGTGTGTTATATAATTTTGTACTATTTAATTTAATATTAGTTTCTATAAATAAATTGACTCGGCCCATTGGGAAGGTATTTCTTCAGTTGATAAGATTTGGTTAAACAAATTTGCTAGAAGTAGAGCAAGCTTTTTTTTTTTGGCCTTCAATTAGGGCTTCATTGGTCACGCTGTCCGAGACTGGACTTTGGTTTTTTTTAATTTGGCTGTTGTACCAGATACCTCTATTTCGGTTATCGCAAAAGAGGATATCAAGGATATGATATCCTCTTTTGGGACGATATGCGTTGGTTTTGTTTTTATTTTATTTATAATAGCTTTTGCCCGCGACTTTGTCCGCGGACAGGACGGTTTTTTTCACGAAATTTTTTGTCGGCATTCAAGGGGATGTGATTATTGTTTAGAATTTTATTATATACAGTATA
The DNA here is from genome assembly GCA_026546445.1 of Cyclargus thomasi. Lineage (NCBI taxonomy): Eukaryota > Metazoa > Arthropoda > Insecta > Lepidoptera > Lycaenidae > Cyclargus > Cyclargus thomasi. The sequence goes on from JAOTAV010044790.1 coordinate 16,980, forward strand.
ATGTTATAGCACAGGAGTCCCATTTTACATACTGTATACTATATAAAATAAGTCAAAAAGAGAAATTCGTCAAAGGAAAATCTTCCTGACGAACTTTCTCCTGAACGCACAAACCGAATACCAAAAATTTGCACGCGGACGGAGTTGCGGGCAAATGGTCGGCATTATTAATTAAACTTCACTTCACGTCAATCCACTTTTTTTTTTCTTTTGTTTTGGCAACTTGACACAATCAATCCACTTGTTAATTATTTATTTAATAGAAATAGTTTTAATATTGATTTCTTACAAATATCAAATTGTCATCCA